>JAILXH010031081.1:0-11593 GCA_023558415.1 Piaractus mesopotamicus
CACATCATCCAAACCGCTTATCCTACTGGGTCGCGGTGTATATATATACATATGCACTTTAATAAGCTAATTGTCTCGTTTTTAACTACTTTATGCAAAATGCACAAAAATCATGAAAGTGCATTCGAATTAATGAAAACTGTTTTTTATCCAAAGAGGATTCCACTCTAATAAATTGCACTGAAATATTTCAGTTTGTTTCATCATTAATTGAACTTTCTGTAAAGGTATCAAAGTCTGTGACTATTTGATTACATGGGTGGCATAATTTAAGTTCATACAGTGAATTATTTTTTGATTGTGTGATGGTTTACCACCCAAATAATATCTGGTCAGTCATGGAACTATTTCCACTGATGGATGGTGTAGGTTGCTAAATTGTGCTATAATAGTCTCAAGTCAGTAACTGTAAATCTATAATGCACACCTATAAGGCAGGTGTGTCCGATAATTGGCAATGACTGTACAGTGTGTTCTGAATGGATTTTGCATGCCAAGTAGTGAAAAGGACCCTCAAGGGAAGCAGGTGTCAGAGCAGTGTGGGAAAGTGTGAAATGTAGTTCATGCATACATTCGCACTCAAACGAGGCAGGAGCTGTTCTTCCTGCCAAACAGCAGGGCTAATGAAAAACACTATATTCTCTTTATCACACTCATATATAACACGCCGGGGCTTGAGGACTAATCTCCGGCATTCCAGCTCTGTGTTGCTGTATGAGGATACTGATGTATGAGGGATTATACTGATCATTTACCTACCTGTACAGCACAAACTCTACCGATTCTACGGAGCTTGAGCAAGTGTGAGCCACCTGCTCCTCTCTTTTTCACTCCTTGCCAGAAATCATATGACAGTTGACATCTTAATGGCCCTGAAGAAAAGTACAGCTACCAATATCAGAGCAGGGCCCTCACCTTGATAAATGATAGTTAAATGGAAAATCCAGACTGCTATTCCAGGGCAAAAGTTTAGAGTGTAATAAATTCCACTTTTACACATGGATCATTGAATATACATAGCCAGGAAAGTTAATCAGCGTTATTTTTCATCTTAATTGTGACCTTGATTAAAACAAATTAATCATTCATAACACAGGGCCTAAGGTGACCTGACCAGAAAAGGGTCAGGCGGCAAAATGGGGCTAAACACATCCATATGTAAACCCAGTTCCTATTGATTCTTCAGGATAAAGTTATGTGCATATTAAAAGGTGCTATATCCCAATGTAAAATGCAAAGTCATGTTTTATATTGTAGACCAAAAGCTTCTATACAGCACCAAAAACATGGTCCTGTGATGTGTGGAGCTCTTTTTGGTGCTACATAGAACTGTTCATTAAAGGTTCTTTAAAGAACTGTATGCAACAGATTCTGTATCATGGAGAGGAACCATTTGACAATGGAAAGAGCCAATCAAGCATTGAAATGGTTCTTTGAGTTGTCATGTTTCTATATATAACTATTGACTTTATTAAGAACCCTTAAAGAACCCTTTCTTTTGGGGAAAAAAAAACAGCTTGTTAAAATGAGATGCAGTTGTTTCTTGATTAAAATATGTCCATCACTTCCATATCAATAAAATATTTATAAATATAATTATGTCATCAAGTGTACCTACTATTCACAATAATTGTGTTGCTGTAATACACTTTATATGGCCAAAAAAATCTAGACACTCAAACATCTCATCCATTATGTACTTCGCTGTTGTCCGAAAATGGTAACTTGACAGGAGAAGGAAAAAACATACTTTACATTTAATGTAAGTCAGTGGAACCAGAATTTTTGTCAAGTCATTTTGGGCCGTTTCTTTTCGTCCATTCATCATGAAATTTACAAGTAAGGTAAAGGACTGCAGGCATTTTCAAAATATGTCAAAAATTGAAAAACGACAAAAATGGAGATTTTTGTCATTTTCTTCCGACAACAGCGACTTGTTGAACATCTCATTCCAAAGTCTTGGGCGCTAATGTAGAGTCGGTCTACTCTTTGCTGCTGTAACAGCCTTCACTCTTCTGGGAAGGCTCGCCGCTAGATTTTGCAATATAACTGCAGAGATTCGTTTCTATTCCACCACAAGACCACTATTGAGGTCAGGCACTGATGTTCGGTGATAAAGCCTGGCTCACAGTCAGCAATCCGATTTATTCTGAAGTAGAGGTGGGCGATATGGCAAAAATACCACATCATGATGATTCAGGGCATTTCCCGATACATAATGTGCATCATAATATTAATGTTTGATAAGTTGGAACAAAAAAAAGTCCCATTAGTGCCACAATAAAAAACATACCATCAAAAACAGTCCACACACTGCGCTGCTATTTCCAATGAACAGGACTAATTCTCTCTCTGTGTAATGAAACACATAGTTGGTCATTGTTCTTTAAAGGCGCAGTGTGTAAGATTTAGGGGGATCTATTAGCTGAAATGAAATATAGGCCCAGTCCCATTTCTTATTTATAACGCCTACCCCTTGTTTTCAAGTGTTGCCCCTTGGAGCTGAGTTAGAAGGGGTAGTGGTTAAAATCTTCCCTACGAAATGGGACAAACCCTTAAAAAAAATTAAACATTGCTTCATTACCAGGCTACTAGCGCTGCTCTGTAGGTTAAATTTAGGGCATCATATGCCTCCAAAGAGGGGGGATGAGAGAATTATTTATTATCGCCCACCCATAATTCCTTGTTGATTTGAAGCTGAAGCATTTGTTTGATTTTTCCTGTTCTACTTTAAGTGGTGCAGCAGTTACATTCTGGTGCCTCAGGTGTCGGAACTACTGCACCATTTTAGGTGGAAGGGGAAATTTAGCTAGCTAACTACCGAAACATCAGCTACTACTAGCAATTTTTTATGGCTGTTATGAAGAAAAGGACCATAATACACTGAAACAACATTAAACTGAGATAATATAGTGGTTATTGTAAATTTTAACAGATAAAAAACTCATATTTGTGGGTTTCTTTGGTCTCTTATTCTTTTTTTCTTTTTTTCTCACAACTCTCTGTTTGGAGTCTCTGAAAAACCTCTGTTTGGAGGGTCATGTAGCCCCACACTTCACCCTACCCCTCTATCTCAACAACAATTGGGACCCCCTAAACGCTAGACGTGAACGCGCAAAACAGAGGGGTAAGGGCTGAGTGGTAGGGGCGAGGGGTGAAATGGGACTGGGCCTTTAAATCAGACAAATTCAGTGCCTTACTAGGTCACCAATACCTGCATGCTATTGGTAGTGCGATAGTTCATGAAAGTCTGACTGTAAGTGAATCATTTTGGTGCTATCAGAGCTGAGTGTAAATCTGTGAGACGTGAGCTGTAGTAGTGAGGTACAGGGGAGCTGAGCTTCAGCCAACAGCAACTGCACAGCATGGGGCCAGACAGATCAGATTCAGGACAAACAGCTGGAGTGAGAGAGAACGAGAGAGAGGAAGAGAGAGGGGGAAAGAAAATACAGCTACATACAACATTCAGACACACTTATTGTCTTGGCTATCGCACTCAAAACTCCTCAGAGAGTCAACAACGCAATCCTCAGTTTTCACCAACAGACTTAAGTAAAATCTCAGATTTCACCATCATACGGGGGGAACGCTAAAACAACTCGACTCAGCCCGTGTGCGATTTACCTTCGCAATGAATCGGAAATGATTAACCGGCAGTTTGTTTGATAGTAATGCCTGTCGTCACTGTCAGCCTGCATTCACACCGGCAGCGACGCGACAGAGCGGCCCGAGGTCATTCGTTTTCAATGAGAGGTGGCGTCTTCCTGTAACAGGAGGCGGCCCAAACGTTGGGGATGTGAAGTGGGCGGAGTCAGCGACGCAACAAAGTTGAGCTTTATGCAAATCAGGAGTGAAGCAATGTGGCGATTACCAATAGGAATTGAGCATTCAGCCAGAGAACGTGTAGAGAGGAGAATTTTCACTCTGCAATGTCCTACGGGTTTCTCAGACGCTAGAGGGCGCTCCCGAGCGAGTCCAAAACGAATGGGTTAATATGGAGCGTTTGAGCAAAATCATAGTTTATAAATGCTTAAACATTTTTAATGCAAAAGAACACAATCTTTTCCTGAACACAGAGCAGCATAAAACATTTTAACACTGCTGTTATATTTTTAAGAGCTTTTAAACTCGAGTTACAGGAGTTTAAAACGGCGCCTCATGTACATTCATGACATCAGTGAGCGCGAACAGCCAGTGAGCTGCTCCGCTCGCCAACCAATCAGCACTCAGTAGCAGTAATGCCGCCTTCTGTTGCCCAAAAGCTGTTTGCTGTAGAAAAAAAGGAAACATACAGGTCAGTTTTCTTTGTTTTTTTAGTGAAATACGAAGCTTCTACTTTCTTAAATTAAAGGAAAGTTCTGGGCGAGTGATTAGAAGCCATTTTAACTTTTTTAGCCATTGAGCTCCATTTTCTCCCATTCATTGAGGACTCACTCGCAGGCGCCCTCTGCTGTTTAGCAGTGCTGTTTTTGATATAATGGGGGAAATAAGAAGTGGCCAGGCTCCTCATAAACCGGCTCTGGTATAACTGCTAATTCACCCTTTAACCCTGAAGATTGGCAAGCAGACTGCTGATCACATAGCAACGCAGACAACAGTCACGCTTAGCTGGTAGCAAACAAAACTCTACTTTTGTGGAAAAGTATCCTGTGAGAGAGGCGGTCACAGTTGAGCTGAATCTTTAAGCAGAGCAAACTATCTGAGTTTTGATTTATATTTTTAGCCTATACTAGGACATTAGCACATACTGAGATACACTTACACGCAAGAAGCTAAACCATTACCTCAATAAAATTGACATAAAATGTTGTGTCTCCCAAGGTGGTTTGATTTTTGTTGAAAGGATAGAATGGCTCTTATTGATATTTGTTTTGCCGACCCCTGAGTTAAACCAACCTTTTAAAGACTCAAATACCATTATTATAATTCGGTTTGTTGGGACCACAATAAAAAAAAACGCCTTTTTCCACATTATCCCTGACTATTCCTGTTTTTATTTAAAGTATATCATAGCCTTGCCCTTTTAAGGTGTGAATAATGTTGTTTTAGAAGTATAAAACATCTTAATAAAATGAAATTAATAACAGCACTTACAGTCAAACGGGGCAGGGAAGGAAACTGACTTAGTAGAAAGGTGGCATCTTATGACAGAGCCATTTTGAAAGTCACTAAGCTTTTTGTATGACCAATTCTACTTACCTGTGTTTTTTCTGTGGAGATGGCATGACTGCCCGTTCTGGCATATTTGAAAGGCTATGCAATGAATATTATTGTGCAGTTGAGTCTATTTTTACTGACTGGCCTTTTTTATAAAAACTCATATTGTTCTGATACTGATTATTCAATTAATTGTCAAAATAATGAGATTACTTAAACACCATTAATGACATTCTGAAAAAAAATGAACTTTTTGGGACACGTATCATGCGTCTCATGTAAGTCTTCGTAAAAGGAGCTCTCTGTAGGCTTAGGAAACCATTTTCCTCCCAGGTTCATAATGCAGGACAAGGCAGTCATAGCAAGAATAACAGCATTCTTTAAGGATTCAGGAAGTTCGAGTCTGAGTTAGAGTAATGGTGCAGTGATAACCTGCCTCACAGCCATCGAGTCACATGATTCAAATTCTTCATGGTACACTGGAGAAATAACATTAAATGTCAGAGAGCCGGACGTTCTAGCGTACTCTTCTACTGTATTCTGGCACTGTACCTCGAATACGCCATATGTGAAAGCCGTGGTGAAAAGCCTCCTTCATGCTTCTCCACAGAACTGTTCAATAAAGTTGTAACTGACACCAAAAAAAGAAGCAAACCACAGAACTTCAACGTGAGCTTAACGGTAAAAGTTAACATCTTAGCTTTAAAACTGAAAAGCATGTCCATTCAAACTTGCAAAAACAAATCCTTGTGATTGCTACTAATTTTCCATAAATAGCTCGGTCATATGCGTCCTCTAATATTCCAAATATTCCTCTTAAACAATTGTGTTCCTTGTTGCTCTGTGGCACATTAATGGGGCAGAAATCCTTGCACAGCTATGCAAACAAGCCTGGCCACCATATGAGAACAACATATTGCAATTACATAAATCAACATTATATGCATTTTTAAGCACGGTATCTGGTGAGGTCCACACGCAGTGTAAATTTTTGTTCCCTGAGTTCATGTGAGAGCTTCATGCTGCCAAACACAGTCGGTTAACCGTGAGAAGTTATGTGGTGCATTGTATACATTGCATATGTTGGTTCAGTCCATCTTTCGCCATCTGGTTACCTGCCAGATGCACTAGCAGACGCAACTGTTCTATTTTCCTTCCCTAAAGTATAAATTAATTCTAAAAGTACTTAATTTCTCCTAACTATCCCTTGATGTGCTTGATGGCCATGTTTAAGCACTGGACACACCCTACGCTCTCAGCTGTACACAGTCTCAGGCCAGTGCTGGCCACTGAAACATACTATTTCCAGGCAAATAGCTTTTTAATGAAGGACAAATTTGACTTTGACCTCTGCAAGTCTTTCCTGAAAGTCAGATGATTAGAGCTTGTTTAGGCTTCAGTTGCTTTTTATATCCCCTGCCAGGGCTCCATTCAACTTCCACGGGAAAAAAGAAGGAAAGACCGAATAGTTTGACAAAAGAAATCAGTAGGAATTTAATGGCTCCTTTAAATATATGTACAGATGATTTCTACCGCTCTGCTGCCAGGAGTTTGGCAGCTGTCTTGGGTCAAACTTGTTTCAAAATGGATTCATTCCACACTCTTAAACAACAGAAGGTCAACTTTTAATCGTAACTGCATTAGACAGTCTAACCATTTCACGCCCTCCTTTTCCTTGTATGTGTACTGAGGGCTAGAAAAGGGCCATTCCAGCTTGAGGCAGTGTTGGTATTAGGCGTGCACCAGAGGTAGCCAAACAGTCCTCAGAAGACGGGTGGACGTCCAGGAAAACAGGACGACGTCCATTTGCTGTAATCTTCTTTGCAGCGGAGAGTGTACAGGGATAGACAAGAATATTAAAGCTTTTACTTTTCTAAATGTCCAAGATTTATTCCCAGAATGTCATAGTGAGTCCAATACTGTTGGCCACTACAGGTGTGGGCAGCTCCCCTGGTGTTGCACCCTCATTGACCTTTTGGATAAATATGGAAGCACATGACTTGAAGACACTAGTCAAAATTGCAACTAGCAGGGACGTTTTTTTTACCTGCCAGACGAACCGAATTATCAAATCTCCCACTCTCAGAATCAGAATAATCACAAAAAGGCTAGCATACAAAAAGTAGTGAGCAAGGGCTGTTTTTCTTCAGTTGGCACTGTGCAGGAAAACTTTTCCCATAAAGTCTCTTTGCTGTATTTTCAGTCATTTTTACTGAATAGGCCTCAAGATAAGCCTCAAACATTTCCATGTCAAGCTCCACTATGATGCTGGAAGATCTAGTGTTAAACAAAGGGAACAAAAGTAGAAAAAAAAAAGTATAATATAATATTATGCAACATGGGTACTCTCAACATCTTCATGAATCGACCTTAATATAAATAATTATCAAAACACAACACTCCCCAGTCATTCACATCACAGAGCAAGAATCACAACCATACATACTGATGATATCAAACACTATACAACAATAAGGCTTACACACTATGGCTAGAATACATACAAATATACAGAATGTAAATGCAGTGAGCGCCTCTTAAATGCGAGGTAATTGCATTTTCTTCTTCAGAAACTAAAGGACACGTGATATGATGCAGGGGAACAATTAAAAATACATTTATAGGTATATAGGTCAGCTACCGCGTGCGTTTGCAGTGAAATATCTTTCATACAGTTCAAACGGGGTCCAGAAAGTGTGGTGATAGCAGCCATCTTGGACAGACTCTGCAAAACACTGGTGTTTCAAAGCAGTCATTCATCAGTATCAAAAACAAAAGAGCACTAAAGCCTTATCTCACTGGCCAGCCAGTGAGGTGACACAAAACAACGTACAAATCTTCAAAACACTACATTGGCTCTGATGAAGGGTATCGTCATTTCACAGCAACGCAGTTTTTTTTTAACCCTTGTTCACGTCAGTTACCAGAAACCTGTGTCACGCAGACAGCTATGAAGCGAGTCCCTTTTCGCTTTTTTTACAAAAGTCCTTAGTGGTTTGCATGCGTTTTCAAAACAAGAGGTCAGTGCTCCCCACAATATGGAATCTAAGGCAGAATTAGATCCTCATCTCTGCCTCATCATTGTGCTCCAAGGAGTGCTCTGTGGTGCTAATCATTGAGGCTGAGGGACCTTGTGTGACACCAAAAGGGGAAACTGCTGGTGATCGGGCTGCCAGAGGGGACAGGGAAGGGGAAAAGCTGGGGGACATGGCTGCTGAGGAAATGGAGCCCTCGTGGCTAATAGGAGAGCGTCTTAGGGACGCTAGGTGTGGAAACGTCCGTGCGATGGCAGGCTTTGGTGGAACAGACTTGGCACCAGGGTGAGCTACAGAGGTAATGAGAGGGGGTGGATCAATTCTTGGTTTAGGATCTGTCTTGGCTTTAGGTTGGAAGGGTCGCCGTGGGTTGTTAGGGGGTATGCTCTCATCCTTCAGTCTTGCGATTTCCGTAAAGACATTAGCAAGAGGTTGGAACTGCGGGCACCAGTTGAGAAGGTAGTCCCAGTTGTAGCTGCCTCGCAACTCCTCATCACTTGCAACAATGGCTGTGAGGGACCCATCTACCGAAGGTTTGCCATCCTCAGGGAAGGCATAATCCTTGGGATGCGATATGTTCAGCCCTCTGCCCACTCCAAGGTAGCCACCACCTTCATCTCTGTAGATTGGAAGCTGCCCTGAGAGCAACGTGCCACTTAGGCTCCCTAGCTTCTTCCCTTTGAACCACTGGCTGGCATCCAGTGCCCCTGGTTCACAAGAGATGTCAGAGAGCTGGTCTGCGTCCTGCTGGATTCCGGAATCAGGTCCCCGGGCGGAGATGTGCTCTTGCATGGAAGAGGTGATGCTAGCCACTCGAGGATACTCGTTTATCATCCGGATCTCATCGTCCTCTGCAGCCTCTGCGGATCCTCTGCCACTGGAGTGCGATGGATCTAAGGAGCCCCCTCTGGTGTAGGAACCTCCACCTCCGCCCTGATCGCCAGCATACCCAGGAAGGGTCTGGTGGTAGATCCTTTCTCCACCAGTAGATTTGGATTCGTCCAACTGCTGCAGTGCAGTGCCTGAATCCACAGTATCAGTGTTCTGCCCTTTCTTCTTGCGCCTGGACTTTACTAGATAGAGTGCCACTGCAATTATGACTAAGATGACTATTACCCCAAGAGAAGCTGCAATGATGCTGATCAGGAGAATGTTGAAGTCAGTTGCAAGTCCAAAAGAAGTGTTGGTGACATCAATGGTTAGTTGGGCAGTTGTGACCCTTGAATTTTCTAGAGGACTGTGGGCAGTAACATCCATGGTCATAAGGCGAGTCTCCCTTTTGGAGCGGCCTGATCCACCAGAACTTCCAGAGCTGTCCATTTTGAGGTAGATCACACCAGTGGTCTTGTTCACCTCAAAGTACGGAGAGCTGTTTGGGAAAGAGTAGAGCACGATCCCATCCACACCACCATCCTCATCCATGGCTTGCACCTGCCCAATACTCTGGCCCTTTTTGGCTCCTTCTGGCACCTCGAAGGTGAAGGCTGAGGAAGTGAAGATTGGATCATACTCATCCTCCCCGGTGACATAGACTTGTACAGTGACTGTGGCAGAGTTGTTACCTGCATCAACAGCTAAAGCCATGAAATTAAAAGAGTTCACCTTCTCAAAGTCAAAGGCCTGACGGGAACGCACCTCCCCTGTGTTCTGATCCACCGCAAAGAAGTCTTTTCCTTGACTGGGTCTGTCTACTATAAAGTATTTCAGCTGTCCATAGATGCCAGTGTCATGGTCTATGGCATGCAACACTGTGACTGCTGAATTAGGGGGTTGGTTTTCTCGAATGCTTGCAGACATGGTCTCAATAGGGAAGTAGGGCCTGTTATCATTGACATCCTTCACCTCCACATTGATAGGAGCCAGAGCAAAGTGACCATGACCATCTGAGGCTTGAATGATGACTACATGGGAAGGCTGAGCCTCTCGGTCAAGAGGCCTCTGCAGTCGCAGTGCTCCAGTCCACTGGTCTACTGAGAACAGCTCCTTCTCATCTCCAGAGCTAATGCTGTATTGGATCTCTGCATGCGGGGCTGAATCTTGATCAGTTGCAGACAGCCGTAGGATTTCAGTGCCGGCTGCGGCTCCCTCACTCAGAGCCACTATGTATTCAGCGTGGCTGAATACAGGAGGGTTGTCATTGACATCAATCACGGTGATGACAGCAGGCACACTGGAGCTGCGCTGGGGAACTCCACGGTCTGATACCACGATAGTGAGGTTGTAGCGAGATGTTGCCTCAAAATCCAGCTGTTCTGCCAGGATCAGTGTGCCTACCGTCTGAAAGCCATGGCCTTCAATGAAACGAACGCTACTCTCGATCTGAAAGGCGTTCCCGACATTCCCACTTGCGATGGCAAAATCGAAGCCTGAGTTTTCTTGTGAAAGGTCACCATCCACTGCTTCCAAGGTCAGGATGGTGGCTCCAGGGAGCTGGTCCTCAGACACTGCGGCTCTGTATTCTGACTGATGAAACGTGGGGGCATTGTCATTCACATCTGTGAGCTGGACCTGGACAGTGGCAACGGAGGACAGAGGTGGCTTTCCAGCATCGCAAGCCTCAATGACCACACTCACGGAGGGACGCTCTGGGTCAAATTCAGCTTTCTGGCTGATAAACAATGTGCCTATAAAGGGAAATACACATGGAAGTGCTTAAATGGAAGTGGAAGTGTGATATTACTGTTTACCATTTCATTTACACATTACAAATACCATAAAACAGAAAATGTGACGACATCAAAACAGAAAAAAATAGAAACAACGTCGTACCGTTGTTGGGGTCAATATAAAAGCCATCCCGGGATGACGACGTCACTCGATAGGTGACCCTTCCATTCTCTCCCGAGTCCCGATCTGTGGCTGTTACCGTGACTACGGGACTGCCAGGAGGAGAATGTTCTGGCAGCGTCACCTGGGAGACCACAACAGAGCAATAACTAGGTATATGCTGTGTTTCAGTGTAGGTTCACAAGCACGAAACATTTTCTGACTCTTTTTTTATTTCCTTTCCCCCTTATTTTAATAAATAGCTCCTTCTGCAAATGTTGATGTCATTTCCTTAACCACCACAGAGTAATAAGCTTAATACAACGTCTACATCCAGATTCATTCATCTATTAAATTTTTTATGGCTGTGAACAGCAATTCTCTGTGTATTCTGGAATATGCGCTCGAGGTAAATTTATTTGAACTGTCTATCAAATTTAATAAGGTGCGAAAAGCTGGGAAGGTCATCTGTCGGCACCTGATGAATTAGCGCAAATTAGCACTCAGACTTTTTTATGAGGAAAATACAGCTCCAAATAAATCTTCAGAAAAAGCACAAATAAAGTGTCGGGAAAACCTCCCTTTTTCTCTCAGTTTCCTTACTCTCTTTTTCCATTAAATTAGTAACCTAACAC
>JAILXH010031103.1:0-15034 GCA_023558415.1 Piaractus mesopotamicus
CCACTGAAGAACAGGGTAAAAGGGGGCTAACAAAGTATGCAGAGAAACAGATGAACTACAGTCTGTAATTGTAGAAATACAAAGTGCACCTATATAGTAAGTGGAGCTGATAAAATGGACAATGAGCGTAGAAACAAGAAGATGGTCATAATGTTATGCCTGATCGGTGTGTGTACAAATATAAGTGCAAAATATGATAACGAAGGTTGAAGACTTGAACTATGATTGAAGACTTGCGCAGCTGATTACTTGTATAACTGAACGTGTAATTTGACCAGGTGTATTCAAACTTTGTATGTGACTGTATACATACGTATTAATAGACCTTATTTAATTTGCAGTGGTTAATGATTATTCATAGTCAGTACACCTAAATTAGACAGTGACATTAGATAATAGATCATCTGATCTATGGAGTGAGTTTAATACACCCTGATTATAATCCATCTCTTCATGGATGACTAGCCCATACAACCAATGTTTGATTGAAAAGAGCTCCAATGACTGAAGGAGAGACCACTTAAATGTTTTCCCTAAAACTTTTGCTCTTTCTCATTACCTCAAAGGGCCATGTTTTTTTTTAAATTCAAGTGTTCTGTGGTTTAACACAATAAATGAAAGACCCCCGATAGACATCTTCCCTTTGTTGGTTGTGCCGTCCCTGAGAGATTGAATGTCAAAGTGTAGTAAGTTAACAATCCTCTCCAGCAGAGAGGGACTAGCTCTAGCTCCCCTCAGCCGGGAAGAGAAAGTTCATTAGCGATAATAGGACATTAAGTATACTGTGTGGGTCAGAGAGAAGTCTCAGGGGTTCAGGCCAGCATGCACTGTTGGCAATTAGAAAAGGTGATTACAATGTAAGTCTTTTCAAAAACGTGCTGTGAATCTAAATCTGCAAAGCCCTTTTGAGGAGCTGGAGTTAATGCTACACTTGAGAAGCACTTTGCAAGCGTGTGTGGTTTAATTAGGTGGCCACTACTGAAAAGGTGAGGATGGGTAGCGCCTAGATAGATCATTTTGAGAATTCTCATTATGACATGGGCCTTGATATTGCATGTGTGAAGCATTATGTCTTTACACAATGTGCTTTTATGAACGGCAACATCATAATGGCGTACCATGACCTTCATTTGTCTTTCGCTGTGTAAGTGTCTGTCAATTATAGTTCCAGGCTCACAATGGCTGTTCTGTGCACAATGTCACAATCCTGCACCTTTTTCACAGACGACATTGTTATCACTGTAATAAAGAGAGATCTGTCAGGATACACGTACCACTAGCAGAACCGAAATTACTTGTCTAATGAGGTCTTTTTGTTTATCGACTGCTTTGTTTATTTTTGAGGTTGTAATGAGAGAAGGCCAAATACTTAAAAGAATTACTTGTACTATTGTACATCTAAAATCAATATTATCTTCTTGAAAAACAGTAATAACAAGAACCTTAGCAGAATTAGCAGACATTATAACAATGTAGCAGCCAATACAGCACAATTATGCTTTGAATTAGTTTAGAAACGGCCAATACTGGATTCAAGACTGAATGAATTTAACAATCCATGCTAATTAGCACATATTCTTACGATTTTGGACGAAGAGATCACAGGCTAACTACGCCAGAGAACAGACCTCTGTCACAATGCTAGTGCATCAGATATGATGGCATATGATGTCCTTTAATAATAATGATTTCTCAGTGCTGCTGTCACATTTATTTCACTGTGTAAAGAACATGATCTAACAAAGCAACAGATTTAGAGATGTCAAAAACCATACCCTTTCTTGTACTTTCTGATGAAACAAATCAGTATTATAAAACAGATAGTTCCGGTCTTAAAATCATATTTACTGAGACTCGTTTGAAGCTGTTGTAAAATACTCAATACATGCACACCTATGACCATATGACAGCAATTGAACTCTGCATTACGGTGCCAAGTCACAAAAAAAACTTGCTGTTAATGGAATTCTTTGATTGTAATGCTGCTTGCATGGACATACAACTTACTAAATGATTCTGTTTAAACCAGAAAGCTACCAACTTATTTTCTTAACTAGAACTAGGTTGATCAGCTAGCTAAAAGGCTCCAAGACAGCTATAGGTTAAACCACCTCTCCATTAATATCACAGGTTTTAAATTAAAGTACTTACTATATGATACATTGTAAAACTGCAGTGTAAAAAGGAAAATGTGTCACCTGAGCGTCTTACACAGTTCAAATGTCTGTGTTTTAGTCAGATCTAAGTAGCACAAAAATCTCCAATGGCTCTTTCCTTCATATAGAGTGCACTATGTAAGCTTTGTCTAAAATGGAATTGTGCACATGTGGCTGAATCTCAAATAGTTATAGACATATTATGCTCTATTTGGGTGCAGAAACCAGTATTTGTATTCCTAAGTAATGCATCACACAGGGACCAGTTGAGATTCAGCTGCAATGTAGAAAAAGGGACATCAACATTTTCACCTACTCACCTGGTATGTATTGATCTGATAGTGGATTTTGCTGTACAATGCTGGAGCAACCAGGCTGTACAAGATGCTGGGAAGCCCTTTGAAAAGGTTCTTCTACCTCTTGGCTTGGATAAGGTATGTCTCCATTATTCCCTTAGAACACCAGAGGAGACACAACGTTTTTTTTTCATATTTACCTTTAAATTTTATTGACATTTAAAACAGAACAAAAAGCTATAATACACAAAAACATCAATTATGTTGGGTGAGGAGCTCAGAGAGTGAACACAAGTACAAACTGATTGAATAATAGCATGAATGAAAAAATGATTTACACAACATTCCCTTAGCACCCCCAGCTGAAGAGGGTGCTTTGAGAATGGAATAATAGTATCATGATTATCTTTTATTAATATAAAGTGAAAATTGGATCCTTACGTGTCACTGAAACCTCTCTTCCAGCACTGTGAATCTGTTGTGGTCTCCTAGACCTCGTCCTCTCGGAAGATGCCCTCTCAGTTGGTGGTCGTGGCTGCAAATTCCCACTTCTGCCTGTGATTGTGAATGCATATGAATAAATAAAGACTTTATTAACTTTAGATTATTAGATTAGTGACACCCAACAACTGTGTTAAAGTTTCTCTGTAGGACTAAATTTAACTTTTAGGAGTTCATGGATAAAATGTTGTCAACAACTCTGTCCTGGCCTCTTTGACATTTAGTAACTAAAAAAAAAAAAAAATTGTGTGTCCAACTTTTTCCTTTATTACAGCTCCCACTTTTTTCAGGAGACTTGCTTCCATTTTATTCAAAGAAATCTGGAGGGATGTTTTCACCTCTAAAGTTCAGTCTTAGGAGTTGGTTGCATTTTTTGCTTCACACGATCCAAGTAATCCCAAACACACTTTAAACACTGTTGAGGTCTGGACTCTGGGCTGGATGGTCCATTGTTCTGAGAACACCAGCAGCTTCTTTGTTTAATTTGCAAATGTTCTTCTTTTTTATCCATTTGTAGTAACAGCTTCTTGACAGCTGCACATCCTTTCAGACCCATAGTGTTGAGTTGTTTTCTCACAGTGGAAGGATGGACAGAAACACCTGTGGATGTTTTCAGATCTGAATCAAGAGTGGAGCTTGATTTTCTCCTCTCTCTCAAAGATGAAAGCTTTAAGTACTTTTTATTTGAGGGAGACCGTTTTGGTGGTCTACCAGGTCTTGCAAGGTTGTTAGAAGTCCCATTTTCTCTGTATCTTTTAATCATTTTGTAAAGTCCAGTTAAAAGATGGAGCTCAAAAAATATGTGAAAAAACAAGAGTTTCCCAAACTGAAAAAATGATTAAAAATTATACAAAAAATGATTAAAAATGCAGGGATACTTTTCTTTTAATCCTTTTTTGAAATCCTCTATTTTCAGAAACTCTGTTTTTTCACACATTTTCCTTTGACTTCCTCCCCTTTCTTAGAAGAATGGTTTCTGACATTTGTATAGTAATGTAAATAAAGTTTTATTATTATTTATTATTATTACTTTTCTTAAACAAACAATTTCAGAACATGTCAACACACACTATATTAGGCCTTGGAAGTACAGTATGTGTGCCTTTACTGTCAAACTCAGGCAAGTACCAGTTGTTATAAGATGCAGCTCAGTTCTGCAATGAAAACTATAAGCTCATGAGCTTAATTCCAAGGTGTGGGCTTTAACGGATTTGGAATGTCTACCAGAAGGATTAAGGGATACCAATACCCCAGTGTATATAAGTGTATATTTATTATATGCAACGTGTTTGCATTTACCTGACAGTGCACTGATGCTTGGGTCAGTCCTAGCTTTGGCTTCTGCTATATTTACTGAAGAACTGCTCTTTCTTGCCGTGAGTGGAGGACGACCTGCAACCTTTGATCCAAAAGCAATATGGGAACTGTCCTGGGTTTTAGGACCCCGAGCAGTGGCTGCTCTGCCAGTGCCTGCCTGTTCTAGCAGTAAGACAGACACAGACACAAAACAATTGTTATGCATGCATCATAAATGTCAAATAAATCTTTATATAAAAGGTCTGAGGCGATACAGAGGCAGCGCATCATATCTGATATTTTCTCATATCCAGTACAGATCTGATCCTTTCCTTGAAGTCTGAACAGTGAAAAGTTCACAGCAAACTAGATGTTTGCAGTTCAGATTTGAACCACGTTAAAATATTATAAAGTATTTTTTTAAAGAAATCATTATTTTATCACGGAAAGCGCAGAGGATATATGCTTGAGTGAATGCGTCTTTTGGCAAGCTGTTTGAGTTTCCTCAAGGGCACAAAGGCAGTGGCTTGCAGCCCCCAGTACAATGCCAAATATCAGTGTTATTTACTGAGAAACAAACCCACAACCTTCCAGCTACTGATCAGTAGCCCTGACTACTCCATAGTCTTAACATATATGTTATATAACAAGCTTGACACTGTTACAATTGGTGCTATATAGAATCCTTTTTTATCCTATTTATAGAACATCTCCATCAAGCTGAAGGACCCTTTCTCATTTTAAAGAACCCTTTAATTATGTAAAGGGTTCTTTGAATGTTCGCAGTTCTATATAGAACCATTTTTTTACTAAAGAAGTCTTAAAAGAACCATTTTGTTTAAAGACAGCCTTTGAGTATTTAGTAAAATCTGAATATGTAAGCTGTACATACGTGACAGTGTCGACAATTTACTGTATGTAAAATTGACTATAAAAAACAATAAGAAAAATAGGCTTCAAGCATAAAATAATAATATACAATGAGAAGACTGGAAGAAGATGACTGAAGATTTGAGATTGGTGGAGGAAACATTAATAACCTTTGATATACGGATTACACAACACTCAGGAAGACCTGAAGGCCTTCGTAAGGAAAGTAAAAAGATGGGAGCTCAATATGAAGAAAACAAAAGTTATGACAACGAGAAAGACCACTAACTTTATCACCGATGCTGAACACGTAGAAGTGGTGGACAGCTTTTGCCTACTTGGATCAATTATTAACAACAAAAGATCCAGCAGTCAAGAAACACGACACAGATCAGCAGGACAAGGATGAAGTAAACATCTGTAATGATGTGTCCAAGCTATGGTCACTTCTGTGGTTCTTTATAGATGTGACAGCTGGACAACAAAAAAGCAGGACAGGAAAAATACTGATGCCTTTGAACTTTGATGTGGCAAAGACTTTTGAGAGTACCCAGGACAGCAAAGCAAACAAACAAATGGATCTTTGACCAAATCAAACCTCACGTCTTACTTGAAACCCAAACTGAAGCCTCCTATTTTGGACAAATTACAAAATTAATCAGTTCATTGGAAAAGAAAATTATGCTTGGAAAAGCTGAAGATAAAAGAAGAAGATTGGCTCCATCCACAAGATGGATGGAGCCAATCAGAGGAATCGTGAACAAGCCACAAACAAGCCTAAAGAGCCAAACAGAAGACAGGATATTATATATACGGTTGCCAAAAGGTGGAATTGTTTTGATGGTAGAGTTGAAAGATTAACTGTTTTTATACCATGATCACAATTTGAAAGAGTGCAATTTTCAAATCTCAATTTAAATAC
Source organism: Piaractus mesopotamicus (assembly GCA_023558415.1). Taxonomy (NCBI): domain Eukaryota; kingdom Metazoa; phylum Chordata; class Actinopteri; order Characiformes; family Serrasalmidae; genus Piaractus; species Piaractus mesopotamicus. The sequence continues at coordinate 6,042 of JAILXH010031103.1, forward strand.
AGCTTATATTATTAACAACACTGATTAAAGATCTTGTGAACACTGTGTAAAGGAGTTATGCTAATTAGAAGCAACCAAACAGCAATGTCCTGTGACATCACAACCACAACTAGCTGGTCAGCCACACTTCATTCAGCATTTAAGCCTCAATCCAGAAAAAGTGGATTTTATTTTTGGACAAAATAACAGGCCTGTCTAAGGACAATGACAGGATAATAATTATTGTAATATTGGACTTGACCATTTGTTGGACTTGAAGCAGCACAATATTTTCACTTGGTTCAGACAGCAATATTGCCTAAATAAGGCAAAGGAATAAGGTCAAGGCAACCTGGCAGCTGAACACAAAATACTGCCAAGTGTCACTGCAATTTAGCAGCCAGACCAATTTCCAAGGCTACAAGCTGTGAGAATCACATGAATACGGCACAAAATGTTGTGATACACAGTTGCTAAGAAACTGCTATCCTTTTCCTGAACTTCAGTAGTCCAAACGCACTTTGCATGATTGAGGAAAAAAAGAACAATTGGAGTACATCTAGTCATTATCTACAATATGAACAGTACTGGCACGGCTTAACGTCTGTTTTTAAAATCAGTAGCCCCTTAAAGCAAAAAGTAGCGAGCCGTTCTGAGAACAATTTTCTAGAGCGAATAATTTCAGTGAGGCAAGATGAAAGTGCTACTGCAATACTAGGGCAACAGATGCCTGCGCAAAGAGACATGTAAAGCAAAGACTCTCTCTGGTCCAATGGAGAGGACAGGTACATGACTAAAGAGACAGGATTAGAGCTCCCCCAGTGAGAAGAGGCGTGTCATCAACAAGTCGACAGACTGAAAACAGCAGGATGGTTCACTGAGAGGATCAAACCTTTCCCCAGACTGTTTAAGGGTAAACAACTACAGAACCTTATTAATGTGGTGACAGACCTGATTTGGTCCCAGGTGCTGAAATTCATTTTTACACAGGTAGATTCATTAGAAATGGAGATCTGCCTGTTTAAAAATAAACTCCTTTTTGAAAAGGAATGAATCACAATCAGTGCTTTCTTCATATATAAGCAGGTTTATTTTTTGATAAATAAGAAAAATATTTTGAATAAATAAGCAAATTCTTCTGCTTTCACAGCTGGCACTTACCAGATTCTGAGCTGATGGGTGTATTCCTCACTTCAACCTGTCCCAGTCTCTCCATATTCACTAGCAGTGTTACATGCTGAACATCTGGGGGAAACTGGCAGCTCTTGGGAATCTCATCCTTCGGCCCACTCCTTATGCCATAAAGATCTGGAGGGAAAGTCACATGCAAACAGTTTTTAGATATTCATTGATATACAGACGTGACAGCTATCTTGACTGAAGTGTCATAACAGCTGCGAAAAAGATGGTGATAACTGCAGAACAAATTTAGACATACTCAGAACACCATTTCTTAAAGAGCAGATAAAATTCCAGAAATGTTTGACTCTATAAATATGCAAACAAGCTGGAACTGTCAACTGGGGCCACCACATGCAGTTAGTACTGAACGTTTTGTGAGTTTTACTAGCCTCTGTCCACATGATCTGCAGGTTCAGCCCTCATGGTGAAGATGCGCTTGACCTTACAGCAGGCTGATATTACGATGCCTTCCAGAGACAGGAATGCCGCCCCTCGGAACAGCTCAGCAGTGAAGGAGCCCATGTCAATACAGAGGTTACACCACTGCGTACAGTCAAAATATTACAGTATATTTTTTAAAAGCATCAGCGTTAGACTAGCAAGCCAGTCTCATTATAATCTAGCACATTTGCGGTAAGGTTGGTAGGTACTGGGACCTGTTCGATGCATCAGTTGGCCAGTTATATTGGTGTTTATTACGATCCTGCAGATTTATTGCTATTAGCTAAAATGTTAAGTTAAGGAACAACATCTGAGGGTTAATTCTAGATACACTATACATCCAAAGGTTTGTAGACATCTGGTCATCTAACATTTCTTCCGGATTTTAGGGCATTAATAGGGAGATTGTCCCCCCTTTGCCGCAGTAACAGCCTCTGCTCTTCTGGAAAGGCTACACCACATTATGGAAATAATGGACGTTGTGTTCTCCAAGCCAAAAAGAAAGAGGACCATCCAGATTGTCACCAGTGTAAAGAGTCTGTCATGGTCTGGGGGTGTGTTCATGCCGATGGTATGGGTAACTTGCACATCTGTGAAGGCATCATTAGTGCTGAAAGATGTACACACATTGTGGAGCAACATATGCTGCACTCTACATGACATCTTTTTCAGGGACGTTCGTGCTTATTTTAACATGACAATGGTAAGCAACATTCTGCATGTGTTACAACAGCATGGCTGCACAATCAGAGAGTGCAGATGCTAGAATCATGTTTTTGCACTGTTTTAAATTTCATACAGGCCAAATAGAATTTACTAACCACTGCTTTCAGTTTTTATTAGCAATTCACATACTGTCCCAACTTTTTTGGGGAATCAAAACCACAACTTTAGCATTACAATAACACATTCTTACACAAGAAAACATTCCTATAAAGAGAACTAATGAAAAGGTTCTACTTATAAATTAGCAGAAGCAACAACATTACAAAATATTCAAAGATCTGCCTTTTTCTCTACAATGTTTACATTATTTAAGACTTTGTGAGTTTCTACCGTTTTATTGAATTTAAAAAATTTGACAACCACATTAGACAAATTTGACAGTTACATTAGACAATCCACAGGTGACAAATGACAATCATATTAGCCAGGAAAACACTGGTCAACTAAAAGTTGATACTATTGGTTATCATAATTTTTAGTTCCTTAAAATCAGTATTGGTAACAAAACTGTCATATCGGTCGGCCTCTGCTAGATACACAGCCCCTGTAAATACTCACGATGCTGCGTCTGAGACTGGTGAGAGGTATTCGGGCATGCAGAGGGGTAGCTGAGAATTCCTTATGTACAGTGGACAGGTAGAGCCTCCTCTTCAGGTGCCCTTGATCTGTTACGCTAACAGAAGCACAGGAATGTTAACCACAGCAACTGATTTGGGAAGCAAATGGGAAGCAAGTTAAATCCGTTTCCTCTCTCGGTATGCATGTGTGTGTGTGAAGGCACATCTGTGAGTGCGTGAAAAGATTCAGTCTACATGCTAATTCACCTTTCGCACCTTTTCGCGAATCTAATTTATCTTATAGCCCATGAGAGAGGTTGAGGGAAAGGGACTAAAATCATCTCAAAAACACGAGAACACATTAACCACTTTAGAAAAGATGCTAACAGCAGTAAAGTTAAATGAAATTACAGTTATGTAAATGCTGATGTGTCATTAAATGCTGAAGTCATTGGCTAATGAAAAGGGTGTGCACCAACTGTGCTTTTATGGTGACACTTACACAAGCTCAGTGGAGAAGTCTTTACCAAGAGGAACATTCACCTGTAGGACCAGGAACCTCTGAATCAGGACAACTAGAGAAATGAGATACACAATCTCAAACTAGGCCATGCACAGGAAACAAACAGATACATTATTGTGAGCGAATGGGCTCTCAACAATAAGATATACGATAATAATAACTGCAAATGTGGTTTACTCCTTCTGTTCGTACCCTTAAGCACAACCTCCTCCAACACAAAAGAAGACTGGTCTGAAGATAAGACTGCTCATTAAAAGTTCTTGTTAGCACAGGGTTGCTTTAATCTGAGGCCAACACTTTAGCCTTATTCTGTGGATCAATCCTGAGAGAAAGAAAATGAAGTTTTTCTTATTACTGCACTTACGAGGCGTCTTGCCATCCTTAGGTAACTGCATCCTATGGGTTTGACTACTGCCTTCGAGACTGTACACGAACCCTTTCACTTCTTTATCAAATACCTGTTTTTAAATAAGAAAACAAGGCACAACACATGCAACATTGTTTCATTACAGAGTCTGATGACTTTTTGATATGACAATGAATAAAAGTAACATAATCGTATACAATGTAGCCTCATATTGGCCTAAAAGATTGGATTAACAAAGATCTGATTTGTTATCTGCTTAACAAAGTCATTCAGAGTGGATTGATGTGAAATGCTCAGCTGTAGAGCTTGCAGAGTCAGAATGGTTCCAGTGGACATAGAAATCACCACCACTACCACTGCCACATCAGCCTTTAAAAGTTTTAAAAAAAAAAAAACATGAAATCATGATGTTGATATCTGAGACATATTTTTCACAAAATTTTTGAGAGAAGCTTTTGGTTTAAAACATATTTTGGAAATATATTCAAAGTTGAGAGGTACATGCAAGGTGTTGTAAGGCAAAGTAGTGCCCAAAGAAATTGAAGTTTTTTTCCCCCAAATTTCCCACTATTTTACCATTATCAGCATTACATATAAGGAGACACACATTACATCCATGAAGGTTCACTGGTGTTTTTTTATAGTAAATAAAATGGCTATATTGCTATCACTAGCACTATAAAAAATCAAAGCAGGCAAGTTTCTCTAGAATGTGCAATTAACATCAAACCACTTTGTTTAGATCTCTGCCATTGAATTCTGCAGAAATTCGGAAAATTCGGTGGAATTCCCCTTTAATGCGTACTTTACTTATTGACGGCTGGCCACCACTAAGTTTCCATTTTGCCACAGGATCTTTTCCTTGTGCGCTGAAAATCTCGACGATGGCACCACCCTTCAGTGAACATAGCAAAAACAAATATAACCTACATGCTTCACTCAGTACACAGTAAACAGTAAACGTCCTCTAAATACTCTAAGGAACGGCATAGATACCCTCATAAGTTTACCTGATACTCGTTCTTGAACATGTTTCCAGCAGTTCCAACAGGCCGAACTAGTTCGAAAAATAAGACATTTTCAATAACGTCAACTTGGCAATGAACAAAGACGTAACATTAGTAAGCTAAGCCAGGTAGCGTTAAATGATATTATTCATTTTTCCTACACTTCACCTTGTAGCCGTAACGCTGACAGTTAATTTACTCAGACCTTTGTTAACAATAATGGTTCACTCTAATGACTGGCGATGACTAGTTAGCCAGCTAGCTAACCTCACTAGAGGTCCTATGGTGGCTGCTAACATTAATTAGACGGACAAGCGGATAAGGACAAGGCTAAAGTTGGCTTCCAATTCACCAGCTTCTTGTTCGAATTTTTCCGTTCCACCTTTAATACCGCCAGACTCTTAACTGCTGCACAGTTTAAGGTGGAACGGGAAAATTCGAACAAGACGCTGGCTAATAGGAAGCTGACTTCAACTTCGTCGGATAAGGGCGAAACACAAATGGGTCTACCCACCACAACAAGAGACTGATTGAACGGTGCACTGGGAGATTCCTCCGTTTAACAAAGTGGTCACCTCAACTTAGAGTGTTTTAAAAATTCACTAAATGTTAGCCACCAAAAAGTGCGCATTGACCGGAAAGCTCCCAGCGCGTCCGCAGCAACGGGGTCGTATCCATAGCAACCGGGCGCTACCAAGGAGAGGTGTGTCACATAGCAGGGCTGAAGTCGCGCTTAGTTTAAAACCATAGATTTGTCTAGTTTACGTTTAACACAAGCTGCACCTGACCTGAGCGTTTCAGTTGTTGTTAAAACCAAAGCTGAGCAGTAACTGCTTACATTTACTCTGTCACAAGTAAAGTGATACTTTTTTTGTTTTCCAAATTGTAATGTTTTTATTTCTACTCAAGCTTATTTGTAATTTTTTTTTTGTGTGTGTGTGTTTAAATTCATTCTCTCCTGTTGGTCACAGCACCTGCTGTACTGTTGATTACATCTCAGTTTGGAACTTATTTACATATACATATATACATTATTTTTGTCCACAGAGTTTCCAAAAAAGAGAATGGCACCTAACAGGCCTCAGTTCTACATGCTGGATGTGTTAAGAGGTTTCACTGAGGTTCTGTGGTGGAACTTAAGGAGTTTTCTGTCCTGATGCCCATTTTCTTTTTTTCTTTCTTTTGTTGGCAAGTCTTTTTACTGCTGCTTGCATCATTACTTCACTGAAGTAAAAGGAGTTTTACTTTATTGAGATTTTAGCCTGGTCTATGCGTCTCGGGATACATTTAGTTTGGCTTAAATTCATATAGTAAATATATTAGCTGCAAGCAGCTTGACCCATACCACACACACACACACACACACACACACACATTATCTAAGCTTCTTACCCTTCTATGTCGCAGGGGGTGCTGGAGCCTATCCCAGCGGTCATCGGGCGGAAGGCAGGAAACACCCTGGACTGGTTGCCAGTCCATTGCAGGACAGACACACAGACACATACATTCACCCTCACATTGATCCATACCATTTCATGAGAAATCTCTTAGTGTCTCTTTTTGGGGGTCGAGTTGACCTCTTCTCTTTAAACAGACAGTATAGGTTATTGTGTACCTGTTGTGTATTTTGAATGGCATAGCATCATACAGTGGCCCCAAAAGTATATGGACTTTTGTACATATGTTAAAAAAAAAATGAGTGGCATTTATTTGAAGCTGTCATTTTGTATTTGCCAAAGTATTCTTGCAAAAGGTGGCTGGTGTGTTTATCTGTAGATCAGTTTCTTGCAGACATCTGCATAGTGGCATCCAAAAATAAAAATATCTTTGTAGACTTCTGAGATCATGACACTATCGATGAACTCAAGCTCACAGACAAGGACACTGTAAGATAAACAGCTCCAGACTTTGATGCTTTACAGTGCCCTTAGTGCAGTCCAGTTGGGGTCTACCATCAGTTTGGCAAGTGTTTTTCTGTAAAACAAATATTGTTTTGTTAAACTTTTTTATAAAACAACCTAGGGAACTTCATTAAAGTCTACCAATGATTAAATTGTTAAAATGTCCAGGTACCTTTTGGGGACACTGTACACGTTGTCTAACCAGTAGTCTAACTAAAAGTCCTTGCAGAGTTGTTAGGTGAACTGAACAACTGTTGATCATTACAGGAATAAGACACTCATTATGATTTTGAGTGTTCACCTTATGTCCCAAGAGTGGCTCAGTGTTAGATAAGCTATAACCTTACTGTCTTGCATAATACAGTTTTTTCCCTATTCATGTTCTACACAGCAATTTTAAAAATGTATTTAATTTGATTTTCCTGCTGTAACAACGCTTGACTCATGTTATTCACCGCTTGACTCATTTTATTACTAGACATTCAACTGTTGCTGGAAAAGGGCATCTTAACTGTGTAAGCTGTGTAGCTGAGTAACATTGTCTTACTTATGGATTCTGTTGCATTTCAAAAGACCTTAGAACCAAAGAAGCGCTGGGCTTTGAAATGTTAGTATTAATAATTCCTGTGTAAGAACTTTTCAATATTTTCCCCACTGATTTTATTAGAATTATTAATGCTTTGCTACAATAATAAATGAAAAAAAGCTCATTACTGAAGATGAAGATGTTTTATCTCTGGTTATGCTTCATTTGTTGCAGCTTATTTTCCTGCTGCAGGTTCAAAGAAATCAGCAGTTGGTAACTGTATGTAGGTATATTTTCTCTCACTTAATGCTTCCCCTTAAGCTATCCTTTATAATGCTTAAAAATCTTTATTAAAAAGTCTTTAACTGTAATGCATCTTCCTATTTAAAGCTGTTTTTATATCTTTATATCAATATATATATTGCTACCCATGTCTTTTTATTAGAGGTTAGTAGTAAAACTGCTCCATGAAAGCATCTGCAAGTTCATATAATTATTTGTTTAAAGCGGTCTTCCAATCTTCTTCCAGCAATAGTCTAAGATTAAGAAAAATGAAAAAAGTCTGTTTTAAATAATGTAGAAAGGGAGACTGCTTCTTTTTTTGGAGTTCTATTCGCATTTAGAGGGCCTGTGCCAATTAGCATTCGATGAGCAGTGTGCAAAAAATGAAATATTATCAGTTTGTGTCTGTGATAATTTGAAGAGCAAAGCGTGTCCTGCATTTGCATGAGACAAAGGTTTAGTAGGTACTTTGAGCAGATGGTTGGTCTTTTTATGCATCTCAATACTAATGATGCCTCAACTGCAAACTATTTTCCAAATTGGATTTTGGAAGCTTTTTAATAAGTCTATTACTAAGCAATGTAAATTAAGTTTGCTGCCACTGAAGGTCAAATATGTAATCTGATGGAGGCTTAGTTTAAACAGACCTGCACTTTCCTTCTTCTTCAGTGGAAAATCGCATAGTGCATGCATTATTTTACTTGTTTGTTGTGTGATATAGTTGCAATTGATTATTGCCTGCATACAATTCATTATGTATGCATAGTACAGTGCAAAGGTCTTAGGTAGCCAAGAAGACTGTTTAAAACTATTTATCTTAGCAGTGTGTTTTGCATGTAAAAACCTCATTTGACATCAGACTAAATACAAATAAACATAAATACTGTAAAAAGTTGCAAGATTTAAAAAAACAATATTCATATGTTGGTTAGAAGAATGCAGTTAGAAGAACACAGGTTTGGTTCCTCTTCTTGTTGCTGCACCCTGGTCATTACATGGATTTGTTAAATTTCAATAGCAGCATGTCTGATTTAATTTAATGCAGGACTGATTAGATAAAATAAATTTGGATGATAACTATTAGACATCTTCAAGGAGGGTTTTGGAAATGGTTAACACTGACAGTTCAAATCACAATGTATTGTTTATATGTATTCTAATGTTGGTGCTCTTTATACAGATAAATGCAGATTGACCAGATCAAGGGCTTTACATATTATTTCCTCAGATGCCCAAGACTTTTGCACAGTACTGTATCGAATTATTTTCTACTGTGGTGTAATCTTCCTTGGAACACTTTCACTGTTTATTGTCTTAGATTGTATTGTACATAGATGATAACAACTAACTAACTAATTAACTGGCTGACTAACTAACTGACTGACTGACTGACCAACTAGCTAACTAACTGACTGACTGACTGACTGACCAACTGGCTAACTGACTGACCAACTAGCTAACTGACTAACTAACTGACTGATTGACCAACTAGCTAACTGACT
>JAILXH010031109.1:0-11764 GCA_023558415.1 Piaractus mesopotamicus
CACAGAGCAGGTACTATTTGGGTGGTGGATCATTCTCAGCACTGCAGTAACACTGATGTGGTGTTGGTGTGTTAGTATGTGTTGTGCTGGTCTGAGTGGATCAGACATATTAAAGTTATGTTTACTCAAAATGATGTATTCATGTTCTACACACTGAATTTTTATCTGTTAAAACAACATGACTTTTTACATAAATTTAAGGCTTTTCTTTATTGTAAAGTATATTCAGTTATTGTTTTTTAAATCAACATGACTTTATGCGGAGTGCACAGTGTGTTAAGTCGACCTAACCTCAAGTAAATCTGTTAATATTGAGTTAGCGTCCTTTTTTTAATCTATTTTACTTGTTGAAATTATTGTTGTCAGCTGATTGTGTTAGTTAAGTAATGTATTTTGTACATCCCTTTACTTGATCCAGCCTAATCTTTTACCTACAACATTTATTACAGTTTTTTAGAAAGCAAATGTGGCAATAAACAAACATATTTCTTCACACATCACAAAATATCTGTATTTGGTAAGAACACAGCTTGTATTTGGTAAAAATACTATTTTTATTTGGTAACTATCTGTTATCTGGTAGTTTCCTCCAAACTGCACTATTGTAAGGATTTTAACAAGTTTTTACTTTTCCTCCCTCAAACAAACTTTTCTAGGAAAAAAGAATCAGACAAAAACCCCAAAGTATGCATATACACATGAAAACTTTATTTGCAAAAAAATGTTGTCCTCTACAAATACAACAATAAGATATAATGCGTTATCAAGAAAGTGCATAGTAAACATCCATAACTGCTGGAACCTAATGCAACAGTGCATGTCCGTAAAAATGCTTTAAAGGAGATCTCCATTGATTTTTTTTGCATAACTCTGAAATAGTTTTTTGTAGAGAAACCTACAAACTCCAATTTCTTTACAGTGGTGGTGCTATGAACCAGAGGTCACTATGACTACAAAGCAAATATAGATATATTATTTACTATTCAAAATCAGCAGTTAAGCTACGTGTCTTTTGAGTTTTAATATGTAACAATGATAGTAAATAGTGATCTGAAAAAACTCTTTTCTTTGAGGACTATTTCGCCCTTCTTCCATCATGCATAAATTAAAATAAACTGATTAAAATGTCTTAGACCAAAAACTTAATCACAAACCTACCGTCAAACAATGTCACAGACATAAGGCAGTGTATTCATAACCATTTCATGTAATAGCTTTCTGTGAGGGAGATTTAACAGGTGGATGTCTGGTTCCTATCACCACCACTTTGAACAATTCTAACTTGGTAAGTTTCTCTAGAACGAAGCATTTCACACCAAACCACTCTGAATGATTTTGTTGACATGCTAACCATTTAATTCTCCAGTAATTTTGAAAAATGACTGGAGTTCCCCTTTAAGCAACAAAAAAACATATCAACAGAATATCAACAGAAGATGCTCCACAATGGTTAAATCAGAAGTTATCTAGTGCAAATAGTTCTTATGTACTTCTCATCATATCACTGGACAGCAAACGTTTCTTTTATAAATGGCTCTTAAAGGAAGCAGGAGGTACAATTAGTCAAAGGTTATCAAGCAAAGCAGTAAAATTTGCCCCATTATCACTAGATCATAATCACTATCCACTATAGATATAACATGAAAAGAATGCTAAGTTTAAGGAGGCAGTTGTTCTCCTAACATCAGGTGTAGTGTTGGAAAATTGCTCATAAATAAATGCTCCATTAATGTGCAAGTGCTCTGAAACAATTATAATGGCTTTCTTCCCATTATTACAGTATTCACAGTAAAGAATGCATAAACAAAAATACTGTGTTCAGTTACATTTTAAAAGGAACTTGGATGCAAATGTTACACGTTCATAAAATCTAAGATGAAAAAAAAATGTTGAAAAAGCCGTGCTGAGGTCAAGCTATCCTCTATTCAGTGATTTACTCCAAAACATGACAGTCCATTGATAGTCTGTTGGAGTGTTTTGTCTTCCAGCTCCATGACAGTCTCATGAAGCACTTCGAAGGTGTACTTGAGTTCAGAAGAGTAGTTTAGGTTTAGAGCATACATTAAGCCAAACAATATGGAAGCAGCTAATGCAACGTTTTCCAACTCCTGTAACCACCACCTGAACCTCGAAGACAATCTCAATGCAGTCTGGTTTATCATTGACATCTCTTTGTTTGAAAAAGTATATACCCACTGTGGTCTCCTCAATGGATCCCTGGATGAGGGCTTCATCTGCTGCCTGCATAACACACATTCACAAAATGAAACAAAATGAGATTACATAAATACATTACATATGCATACAGGTAATATTACACTAAATACCTGCATTCAGTACTTTCATCAAATAAAGTGGGAAATCTGAAGCTGCAGAATGAAAGGACAAATTCTGAGAAGAGCAATTAAAAATGAGAGACAACTCAAGGGCCAAGATAAAGTCAAAAGTGCCAGGCAAGAGCAGGTTAACAAAGATGACAAAGATGACTGTTACACCATACTGCTAAGATTGTAATGTTTTCTGTAGGTTTCTGGAGGGCTTGGTGCTGATTTTGCGTGTCGGGGGTCTGTGTCTCCTCCCCAGTAATTTTCATGTTATCTGACTAAGAACTATGCATTTTCACATCATTTTGGACCAGTATCATTACAATATTTTTTAAAAAAGCTAAAGTTGTGGTTTTTCACAGTACACATTTATAAGAAGAAAAGTGAAACAAATATGCCCACTAAAGAAGTGCATCAAATAGACAATATGCATATTCTTGCAAGTCGTTTAGCACCATATTCTTGAATTGAATAGCAGCAACATCATGCTGGGGTACTCATGAGGTCCTTGTCTAAATACATCAAGTAAACCAACAAAAACATTTGGATAAAAATACTCACCACTACTACAGAGCCCTTAAAACAGCACTCAAAGCAAAGCAGAGGTCAATCTTAGGCCTAGGCTGGAGAATATCTATATAGTAAAAAAAATGTAATTTAAGATTATTTTTTCCATTTTCATTTCATTTTTCTTATTGGCTCACATAGGTAACATAGAAACGCCCACTGAACAAACGTTGTGGCTGTGTCTCAAACCACACACTTATTTACTTCACATACTACACTAATGGACGAATCTGTAACTATGGCGCACTATTTTTTTTACGTACTATTTAGTGTGGTAGTGTGCGGTTTGGGACGCGGTCTGAAACAAATGGCTAGCAAAGTGTAGCGAATTCCATGTGATTAAAACTCCGCTCAGGGAGTAAACTCATTCTACAAGCAAAACTCAATGTGCTCGCTCTACCACCCCTCCCCGTGGGGTATTGTTTAAAAACGGTATGCTAAATTGTCTTACCTTCCAAACCCTTGCCGCAGCCATGTTTCAGCAAAGCCAAAATCAATGCCAAAGCGAAATCAGTATAGCTTCTCAACCGACAACATATTAGCTACGTTTTAAGCCGCTACCTTTTAATGTAAATTTAAAAAGATGAGTTCTATTTTCTATGCATTTTCCAACTCTAAAACACATTCTGTGCACACATTATGGTAATACACTTAAAAAGAGATTTATGGACTGCTAGCTAACATTAGCACAGTTATTTAACATTAGCATTAAGATTGACTTCGTTTTGCTCTATATTACCGGCAAATTAAAACCTAAACTTGATAAAACATTGCATGTAGGTTTCAATTGCCTTCACCGTGTAGCTACAGCCAAATTCACTGTCCAAATTCACAGAAAATCTTCCAAAGTGAAGGAAAAGATGGCGTATGTGTAATTCCACAGCGACAGTTTTCTGTCCTGGAGACAATTCTGTAGTATATACTATCTGCATTTGTAAATTAAATAACCATCTTCCATTTTCTCAGTGCATATAAAGATTTAACATAAAGCATTAAAGCAAAATGCTTTCCACCCAGTCACACCTACTTATTTAAAACAATGTACTGTCACAGTAAGTGACTTTATGAAGACGTGTAATAAACATTTATCTGCCTGTACAATTCATCATCAAGATTTTTTTGTTGTTTTAGTGAAATACATCCTTCTACTTGTTAAGCTACGTGTGGTCAAGATCCGCTTGTGAACAAATTCACTTGTATTGAGCGGTGATGAGTTCTCATGATTAAATCGGCCACAACGTCTTTAATACTCAACCGATTTTCACCAAATTTGTTTTGTTATAATCCTCAGACATAGATTAATCTAGGCTGCACGGACTGCTCTCGGTAGCTTTTTTTTCTTTAATAACTGATCGCGCTCATTAGCCGTCCGGACAAACAGAAAAGTATTGAGTCTGCACCTGACGTTACAAACTGAGTTTAGTGCTCTATTAGAAACATAATGTCACACACATTAACAAATCTATCCATGTGTGAATCACTTCTAATCTTTATACACATAAAAATAAAACAAACCCCCCAAAACACAGTAAGAAGGACGAAGCTGAAGTTGGCTTCCTATTCGCCAGCTTCTTGTTCGAGTTTTCCTGTTCCACCTTAAATGGTTCAGCAGTCACTTTCTGGTGCCTGAAGCTGCACCATTTAAGGTGGAACGGGAAAATTCGAACAAGAAGCTGGCTGATGCACCATTTAAGGTGGAAATTCGAACAAGAAGCTGGCAAATAAGAAGCTAACTTCAGCATTGTATAAGGTGCAAAAGTTAATCTATTTTGAATATCTACACAGATTAAGGAATACTATAATTTACCTAGCTACAAAGCAATAACCATCATAAATTTATGTAAATAAATAACTACTACATAAAGTTAAGATTTCCTGAATAGACTATTAAATGAAATAACATTAATATAAAACCAGAGGAAAAACAATCACATCAACAGGTTTTCTGTGCCTCATTATTCACACGGCCATATCTACACATAAACATCACCCAAACAATACGCATCACACAAACATGAGCGTGGATCACTGCGTTCCCTCCGTTAAACTGCCGCTCTGTAATGGTACTGAATGCAGTCCGGCAGCGATGTTGATCGCCCTAAAATGGCGGCGCCGTTGACGTGCCAGACTGGACCCAACGCGGCATCTAGGTATGTATATCTATGGGCTCAACTTTTCGCCGCACATCATCCCCCAGACTCGACGCGCCGGACCCATCGTGCACTGCGCGGCCACGTCTGGCGAAACCGACGCTTTGAATTGAAAACGAATGGGTTACGTTGCGGTGCGTCGACGCATTTACACTGCTCCGGAGCTTTGACGCACCGCAACGTATCCCTTTTTAGCAATAGAACCCGCACCAAGTCTTGCCTACATTATTGGTTACTGTCTAAAAATATGAGCCTTGATAATATATCGGTCAATATCATAACCACACCCATGACAGATCACAATGCAGTCTCTATTAATATTCCTTTACACACACTTAATAATAGTCATAGAAGCTCATTTTGGAAGCTTAATAGTTCACTTCTAAAACTTGAAGATGTGAAAATCAAAATTAAAGATATGATTCAATACTTTTGGTCTAAAGCTCAATTTGAGAATCAGTACTCCAATAACTGGGAACTGTTTAAATTTGTATAAAAGTATCACAGTATCTTAAGAAATATGGCAGCCATTTAGCAAAGGCTTACAGTTTAGAGGAAGAAATGGTGATCTCTAGGATTATCCATCTTTGTCAACGCCCACACATTAAAAAAAAATAATTCGTTGGATTTACTTAATCCAGTTATGTCAACAATTTCCACTAAACTGAGTTGTTAGATATAATTAAATCATATTATTAAATGTCAAATAACCAACTTAAGTAAAACCAACATGACTGTATTAGTAAAAACCAACATGACTACATTAAGTTAAACCAGCATGACTGTATTATGTAAAACCAACGTAACTGTTATATGGTTAGCTTGATTTTAATTAATAGGTTTGTGTGTAGCCAAACTAAACTGACCAACATAAACTCAACAAAATGCTTTTTTGTTTTACTTAATTGTGCTGATTAATGACAACAGAATGATATTTAATTATACTGACTTTACTATACTTCATCCTTCCAACCTAACTGGCTTAAATAATTGGGGCAACTACTGAATTTCATTTTACTTAGCTGTTTTTCATTTTAACAATGGTAGTAATTTTAAGTACACTTACTAAACCTGTCAAAAAAAAAAAAAATCCACACAGTAAATTGAAATCAAATCACTTTATTCATGTGAAATAATTAATTTAACAATTTATTTCAAACCTGGTCAGCTGTATCAACAGAATGGGACTTGCCCAGACCAATGTAAGTTTTCCAACAGAGGGCAGAATGAAAATGGTTGAAAATTAATATTTAAATAACTTTTGAAAAAAGTTTAATTTCAGAAAACTGTAAAATCAGATCCCCACTAAGTTTTAGTTTGTAAAACACATTTTTTCACTGGCAATTTCAATTGAAAATCTAAAATCTCTTTTCAATGTCAATATCAAATTAGGGTAAACAGAAAACAATATTCAAATAAAGGGTGAACCAATGTAATGTCACATAGGAAATATTTCAAAATAAAATAATCAAAATTCATTTTTTTCCCTTGTCACTTCAGTAGTGTTAAAAACAAAAACAAACAAACAAAAAAAAAAAATCATAAAGTGCATCACACTTAGCCAGAACATTATCAAAAGAGCACATGTTTAAACTAACATGTCATGCTAAAGAGATCACAAACAGTAATGTAAAATATGCATCTTAATTTGGTGCCAGTGGCTTTTGCTCCAGGCTCACTAAATATCGCCGTACGTCACAAAGTTTCTCTTACCGTCATATTCTTGCTACTTTTCCAATAAATATCTTACTGACGAGTCTTTTACACCATTCCGTTTCTTTTTTTTTATATCCATTTTTCTATGGACATAAAAATGCAACCCGACACTTAACAGTTTTTAACTGTTAAGCTCATCCCGTCTCTCTTTTGTGAACATTAAGTCTGTTACAACATTCAGACATCAAGCATTAGAAACAAAGAGCATGCCGCATCTTACAACGCATAACCATGACAGTTCAACATATGGATCCAAAAAGATTCTGTTTTTTTTGATTGCCCTAGCTCCAAGCCTCCTTCCCTGCCACCTCAGAGCATTCAACTGAAAGGCTCCACACTCACTTGCAATTTCATGTCTACAATACAGTTTGTTTTTTTAACACTTGAGCCTTTCTTAAAAGAGATGTCTGCCATCCAGTTCCATCAAAAGTTTTTGTAGAACCTCAAATGTGTACTTAAGGTTGGTTGGGTAACTCAAGTCCAATGCGTGCATGAAGCCAAATGAAACAGTGACTGCATTTGCAACGTTACCAAGGTCGCGAAGCACTTCCACACCTTCGATGATTATTCCAGCATCTTCCAGCTCATCTGTGGGTTCTGCACCTTCTTTCTTTATGGCGCAGATTCCAAGAATTGTCTGCTCCATCTCCTGGTTGTCTCCAACATCCTCAAAAATAGAACAAATAAACCTTAAGCCAAAACATGCACAAGCCACAAATCTGTTGTCAACAGAACATCCATAAGTCATACCTTTGAATATTCCAAAACCTGCTGCTAATAATGTTATGATTTTAATATGCAAGTGTGGCAAGTATCTCTTTTCTCAGCTGAAGCAAGCATGGCAATTTTCTATATTTTTCTTATTGTCAACAAATATGTTTGGAGTCAAACCAACAATTAACTGATCTACTAACAAGCATTGTGTGTGGTATATCTGGTATATCTTATTCTTCTGTGGCATAGACCGCCACTGTTGTCCAAAAGCGTTGAGGTAAACAATCATTGCCTTCAGTATGCAAGCTCTTTTTGTTTCAATGGCGTCATTCTGCAGCAAAGAACAAGGGAAATGTATAAGTGGTTATACTATTGTATTGTGCAGCATTTAACACCAGAGATGCATCACCATGTGTTTCGCCACATATTATTGTGGCATGATTTGGGACACACATTCTAATAACACAAGCACCTGTAATGTGTTGCATAATTACTTGTGGTAACTAGTTACAATTAGCAAATAATTATATATTGCAAGTTACAGTACATTAAACAATGTATTGTAAAAAGATACTTATTGAATTAATAAAAGATATAGTATATTAAGTAGTGTTAATGGAAACTTGAAACAGAATGACAGGTGCCCATCAGAATCAGGACACAGTCATCGAGGGCCTGTTTACACATGGCATTAACATGCGTTTTTGGTGATCAGGTCATGTTCGGTGTTGCTTGTCCACATGAAAAGCAAGGTGTAAACACCAAGATGCACTGTGAACAGTTTACGATCGGATTACTCAAACCACATTTGGAGGTGGTCTGAGACAGATCTCGTCAACATTTAATACAAGTATAAACAGAATTCGTCTTCTGTGATCGGATTCTGTCAGGCAAGTGGACATACGTCGGTCGAAAAAACATTAACACAAGTAACTATTACTGTAGATCTTGGCTTCTCTATCCCTCACGTCCTCTCTCTCTTGCTCCGCTAAGTGTGTGTGTCCGAGTGCGTGCTTGCGCTTACCGGTAGATGAGAGCAGTAACTTTTTCCCTTGTGGTTTAAACAGATTGTCATATTTTCTGATTCAGCCATTACTGGAATATTAGAACCTTCTACTGTTCCAACGCGTTGGAGAATCCCCACTTTTATTCTTAACTGCTCACAGGCTCAATGAGAAGGATAATTTTGATGGGAAGCTTGTTTACAGGAAGAAAAACAAATGTATGCAGTGGTGTGCTTTTTACGGAGGAAGTAAAATCGGATCTTGTGTGTTCACGCTGGGGACGCATTTTACTGACAAGTGTAAACAGAATCCGGTCCAAGTATATCCAGATACTCTCCGGACACAAAACACTTGTTAACGCCAGGTGTAAACAGACCCCAAGATGACTTAAATGATCTTAGCATTTAGTCAGGAGATCAAGGTAAATGTGCATTGATAAAATGTTTCTGTTCAAACAGACACATTTACAGTACATAATAGTCACATTTTCTGCATTTAAGTATAAATGGATATGCAAATAGTTCCAACCATCAGTGTACACGGGCACTAAATAAAGAAATCAAGAATATTTAAATCGTGTGAACAGCTGTCTGAATAAATATGTTCATCCACCAGATAACATCATTTTGTCGCATGCAGAAGTAATACAACTGCACAGTAATAATAAAGTAAATTGAATCGGCAAAATATTCCTGAACATTTGTTAGAAACACACCTTGTCTGCAAAGATATTCCTAATTTTTTGTCCAGCAGCTCCTCCTTTTCTTCGCAAAACTTTTATCAGCTGGGAAGAGTGGTGTCCTAGCTGCTGCATGAACTTGGATCTTAGTGAGACAGTGGTGATGCGTGCAAAAGCTGATACCACCTACAAACATTTAACAATGACAGAAAAAATAAAAATTGTGTTCCACAGCAAATTATGGATTAATAAACACATGAAAGTAATTATCCAACAAATCAAATGGTATTTTTACTTCCCATTTCATTTTAGTTAAAACATGGCTAGAGTGGTACATAAACAGGTAGTATGCATTCCTCTAAACTATAAACCAATACAGTAATCATTTGTCCAGGATGAGGACACCTTTTACGAATAATTATTCTTCCCCAAAGCTATTATTTTCACAGAAGCTATGGTAATTTCCTGGTATGATTTTCTGACCCAGTTTCAATGACCACCACAAGTGACCAGACTTTGGACATACTTGCCACAATTATTTTTTTACCCACTCCCCACCTCCCCCAATGTGCATGACATGGAAAAACTTTTATACTGTATTAGAATAATTTGATTATTTCCATTTTTTAAGTGAACATTCCTTTAAAAGGCAATCCCCTTAAACCTTAAAAAATAGTTATTTATCAACACAGCATAGACTGACCTCACGTTCAGAAAAGAGAGCTGGCCACCTTTCTTTGAAATCTGCAATGAAAGGCTTGTTACTGAAAAAGAAAACAAAAAAAATGTTTTACCATCAATAAATACATAATACTCATTGTACATATTACTTGCTACTTTATGTATCCAACGTAGATCTCTTAGGTCATGCGTGATTCTGTAGTTTATTCTGTGCTAAATCCCTGCTAAAAGCAGCGAGCAGTCTGGTGCACTGAAATTACATCACATCAAAGCCTACTAATGCCAAAGTGATGACATTTGGCATAAGTTTGCTGGCTTGTGAGGGTATTTTGGCAAGGCTGGCAGTGTGACATCAATTCACTGCACTGCAGTGTTAGCATGCTTGTAGCATTCTTCATATTTTAACTGCTAAACATCGTCAATTCAGGGTAATATCCTAATGATAAATATATACGTATCAGATTTGGAAAATGTTTGTCTTCGACAGGGTGCAATAGAGGTGATTTACTAAAACTCCATTTAAAAAAACCTCGCTGAAAATAGTCTAAGAATACAGGATGACAACTTCAGTAGTGTCCATTTTTAAGACTTTGACCCTTCATTATAATGTTAAATATTTCTAATCAACAGTTTGCAAGATGGCATTGTACGTACCACTACTAAAGAGCCACAAAAAGTAGACCATCAAGTCTTCAAGCTCAGAAGTGTTCTTAAAGAGAGATGTCCTGTAATAACACATTCAGAAAACTTGATTAGAAAACAGTCAAAACTAGAATGTTTTTTAAAAAAAGAGAAAACATTTAGTTTTACACTTCTTATTACATTAAAACCTGACAATGATGGATCATTTAATACATGCCAACGCTAGGTTTGGTACAGGTTTGGCCACTCTGACTTGACCATGTTATATCATTGCTGTGATGCAAAGCCTTGTAACTCCATTTCTGCTTTTTTCACTTCTCACCATAATTTTAATCTGGCTGCTAATCTTTGTGTCAAAAATGACTGATGATTAATGAACTACTAGAAAGGCTCCAAAGTAACTTGGAATAAAATCTTTTTACATTGACTTCTATTGAAAGTTGAAAAAGGTTTATTTCTTCTCCTGTAAAGTTGCTGTTTTGGAGATATGAGGTTTTTATGTATTTATTAGCAGACTGGTAAAACAAAATATGAGGTTTAATGATTATTAACAGTTGGGTCTTTTGGGGCATTTACAGGTATCGCTAGCCCAACTGTGCAGAATTTATTCAACTTTATTCTACATTCTTGACACATCCACTGCACCTTTAATGGTGCAACAGTTACATACTCTATAAGAACAAAAACACTGGGACACACCTCTTAGTCCATGAATTCAGGTGTTTCAGTCCCATTAAAATGCATTCAGGCCAATTACCACAGGTGTATAAAATCAAACACCTTGACATGCAGTCCATCTTTACACACATTAGTGGAGGAATGGGCGATTCTAAAGAGTTCACTGAATTCAAGTTGTACTGTAATAGGATGGCACAGTTGCAACCTCTGTTTAGGAACCACAGCAACTCAGCCACGAAGTGTCAGACCACGTAAAGTTACAGAGCGGCGTCGCCAAGTGCTGAGGAGCATAGTGCAGAAAAGTTTCCAACGCTCTGCTGACTACATAATTGCAGAGTTCTGCTGTTAGAGCTGCAAAGGGGGACCAACTCCATTTAAATGCCTATGGGTTTAGAATGGGATGGCATAAGAGCTCCTGTAGGTGTAATGTGTATATGTCCCAATACTTTTGTCCCAGTATTTGGAAGCCGTTTTTGAGAAGTTCCATTTCAGCAACAAAAAAACAGTTTTCTGAATGGATTAGAGGACACAATGCAGCTAAAAACTACATATGTTTTCAAAATGATCTAGATTCATGTGGACAGGTCTTAATTCAACAGTTTTTTTTTT
>JAILXH010031151.1:1214-11524 GCA_023558415.1 Piaractus mesopotamicus
GAATTAGTATTTTACAGCACTAAAACCACATAATTTCAGCAAAACTACTGCTTTGTTTTTGGGCTAATAACCTTAATATTATTGCCCTTTTGATTAATGGGCAATTAAAGTTTGTTACCATTATTTTTCCACTTTATGATCAACTAGTCATCACTACAGTTACTGACTTATTATTTACTAGGAACTAGAAAATTTGCATGAATTTTCTAGGCAATTTCAGCTTGTTACCATTACTATTTTAATTACTGACCACCGCTACAATGACTAACTTCTTATTTTTTAATGGCTAACAAATGTGCTGGATCAAATTTTTAGGTAAATACAACTTGTTACTATTATTTACTCATTTTATAATTAATTTGTTACTGCTACAATTACTCACCTATTATTCATTAAGAACTGGAAAACAAGCATGTAATTTTCACCGTCTTATTACAAATTTGTTATCACTACAAACATCAGCTTATTAGTCATTATGAACTGTAAAGTAGGCAAGTAATATTTTGGTAAGTACAACTTGTTACCATGATTTTACCATTTTATTACTTATGACTTGCTACCACTACAATTACTATTTTATTATTTCATAACAACTACAAAATTGACATTTAATTTATGCATAAATACAACTTATTACCATGATACTACCATAACATTACCCACTTATTACCGATCTGTTAAGTAAAGTGCTCCCGAAATGTCAATAAAACTGAAAAATGCAGAAGAACCACCAAACCCCTGCCTTCCGGCTGCTTGTTATCACTTAAACCAAGATGTTTCAGAAATTATCAAAGTGGTGGTGTTACTAGGATGTATCCAAATAATCAAGTATATACTGCCAAATTCTACCAAATTGACTCATCTTACTCTTTATATCTATACCTGAAAAAATCATTCCTTGAATGGTGATGTTTTAACTTAATCTGCTCCAATGAAGAAAGGGCCCCTTCTACATAAATACCACCTATGGCCCTGATGCCACAAACTTATCAAAGGCACTATCCAGTCTAGATGGCTTACATGGAGGGTTTGTAACAATAGGGAAAAGAAATTATAAAGATTCTAATATGAGCTGGGACTTGATTTGTCTCCAAATTTTCTGTTTGCATTATGAATCACAACACTGTGGCTAAAAAGAAATGTATTTAATTTACCTGAAGAAAGAAGTATTGTCCCAGTGTCATAAGGTAAACAGTGGGCCTCATTCTTCAATATTTTAAGTTTTTCTTAAATGTGCTCTTGAGAGGTCCTAAGAAAAAGTCTGTCAGATTCATGATGTGTTCTTAGAGCGCAGAACTGTTCCCACCTTGGGGGAACAGTTCTGCGCTTTACAGCTCTTGAGTGTGTGTAGATTCTGTTCTTACCTAAGAACAAATCCCACATAAGAGGACATTGGTGAAATTTCTTTTTAAGAATAGTTGCTGAATGAGGCTTAATGTTCTTTTTCCAAATTGACCTGAGCCAGAGGAGATCAGTACTAGTAACATTCAGCCACAAAATAGCCCAACGTAAATTTAAGGCCTCAAAATGAAATTGAAATTTGAGAAGAGCTAACCCACTTTGAGATTTGAATTTGCGCAGATGTTTTTTCCTGGTACAATGTGATAAAAACATACAAATAATTGAATCAATTTGCTTCAAGGAAGTTTTGGGAATGTTTGCGAACAGATGCAATATTTGCGGGAGGAATATCCTTTTCATAGCATTAATTCGATCCATTAAAGAATGCAGCAGATGGCAGTGAAGTCCAAAATTCAATATTAGATTTTAGCCGAGCAGTAAAGGGAGGACAATTGGCTTTAACCCCTTAAAATCCCAGGTTTATTACATACTCAGTCTTATTATTCAGTTAGTATAGGCAGTACAATTCAGAACTTTGCCCCCAGTTTGTTATTGCCATTTAAAGGATTAAGCAATGAGAGAGGTTGTTTAGTAACCACAGTTCCTAAGTAAGGGAATTGTTCTAAAGCTGACTTAAATGGGGATTGCTAAAGCTCCACTGAATTCTGAACTGTAATAGGAATTACTTTACTTTTGCTTCAGTTTATTCTATTACCTGAGTGATCGACTCTAGTAGTCTGAGGATGGAGGTTTGGAAATACATAAATCATATGATATGCTTGGCATGTAATGAAATTTCATTAAGTGTATCATGCAAGCTATAGACATGAATTGAACAATCTGCATGTATGCTTTCCAAAAAAAAGCAGAGGAGACAGGACACAACCAGCTGTGTTAGTGATAATTTGGACACATGGGCTTTGACATAAAGGCTTAATCCAAAAATAAACTTGTCTCCTAAATTTGATGTATTTAAAACTGCAAACAAATATGACCACTCTAGTTGATCAAATGCTTTCTCTGCATAAAGAGAGAGATGATCACCTGTTCATCTGTAGGAGTGAAGGGTGAGTACATAGTATTGAACAGATATCTGATATCAGTTGAAGTGTGCCGACTTCAGATTATGCCAGGTAAGTCAGTGTGGACAAATTTCTCTATTAAAGGACTAATTCTGTTTACAAGGGTTTTGGCCAATGTTATTTAATCATAATTTGGTCATTAGTGAGATTGGCCTATAAATTCCTACCTCCTGAGGATCATTCCTTTTCTTTGGGATTACTGTGATGATAGCTTCATTGATCAATTGAGTTGAGCATGTAAACACTTTTTAAGTAAAAACTTTAAAATCCAATAAGAAATTTTCTTAGACAATTCACATGGAAATCCATCTGGACCTTTGGTTGATTCTTGTATTTTCACTAGGGTAATGTCCATGTCAAGAGAATCATGATCAACTTGGTCCAAAGTAGGGAGGCCACACTTCCAATCTGGTGTCCCTCTTTTTCAGCTTACATATTAGACACCTACAATTTTGGTAGAACTGAAAAAATGGTTTTTAATATTTCTGGATTAAAGTAAGAAGCATCAAAGCATCTGATTTTGCTCTATTTATGGTATGATCACACTCTTCTTTTTCTTGCCAATAATGCATGGGGTTGATCTCTGAATTCCAAAAATCTTTGTTTAGCAAACAAAATTGATAATTTTAGCAGAAAGTAACTGATTATGTTGACACTGCATGGAGATGATTAAGTGTATTAGGTGCATTTTTCTTATCCAGAGAGTGAATGGGCTTCAAATGAAAGAATGCAGCCCCTAATATAAGCTTTCATAGCTTTCCAGACAACAGAACATTAGGAATATTATTAGTATCAAATAAGAACATGATTCATTGCTCAAATATTCACAAAACACTGATTCTGTTAGGAGTTCAGGGTCCAATCTCCATATCTTGTCGGACACTGAAAACTCCTTTAAGTGAAGAGAGAAGCTAAGGGGAGCATGGTCTGATACTGCTATGCTATGATATTGAGCATGAGCAATATAAGGCAAAAGTTTAATATCAGCAAAAAATAAATAACAAATTGATGCGAGTGTACGAGTTGTGAAAGCTTGTGTGAAATGATCAAGCTCTAGAGGTGGGTTTGGCTATTCTCCAAAGATCAACCAATTTAGAATTTTTCATGAATGCATTTATAAAAATACTTGCATTCGAAGGAACTGTTCAGAGACATAAAGATCAATACAAATATGGGTCTGATGGCAAGTTAAATTTCCTATGATCAAATAAGTTTGTGTTATGTTAGGAATCTGAGCAAATATCTTACAGAATGTGATTCTCAGTATTAGAACACACACTAAATAGTCCAATTTTTTTGCTGGGTAAAGTGAGAGTTCTTGTACTTGGATGTCGCCTTCATCAACTGTAGGAAGAGATTTTGCAAAGTCCTCTGCCATCATCACATTCAGAAAAAGAAACTCTTTGCCATCATATGACACTTTCAGCTTAGCAGGATAGATCAATCCAAATCTCACCCCTCAGCAGACCTCACACTTGCTCACACTGCTTTTCTCTCTCTCCACTCGGCTGACCTTGGGTTCAAAGTCTAGAAAAATCCTGATTTCTTGGCCATGGAATGAGATTGTCTTTAGCTCTTTAGCTGCAGGTCTTTTCTGAAATCTCTCCACACCGTTAAAGTAGTGAAGCCTCATATTTAATGGTAGAGGTGGCTCAGCTTCCTTCAGTTGCTCGTGAACAGCTCTGTGTGCACTGTCCACTAAGGGCTTTTCTTCCACCTGTAATATGTAAGTACATCCTTTAACAGTTGAGCTACAAAGTCACTGGGCTTTTGACCAGATTCCTTGCCTTCACTCACTTGACAGATCTCAATGTCTTACCTTCTTGAGTGGCTTTCCAGGTCTGTGTGATTTCTGTCAGAAAGCCTCCCTTGACCTTAAGCCAGCTTACCTTATTCTGCTAGCAGAAGTTTGATTGGTCAACCTTCTCCTGAAGAATAAGCCGTCATTGGTTGGCATATATATATATATATGGAAATCAGGAGTGTGTGGTTGTTTCAGAAAGGACAGTGATTGATAATGGCCATGGCAATGTAAAACAACCTCACATCAGCAGGTGGTTCACTTTTTTCTAGATTTTGTTTTCCAGCAGAGGTCATACATTCATCTGAGAGTTAGGCTGAGCAGTATAATGATACTTATCATTAAAAAATACCATATAATTTAATTGTGATAAATTATTTAATATTGTCTCAATGTGCTTTTCTGAGCAAATCATTGATGCTCTGAACTTTACTTTCATAAAGTTGTATCATGACTAAAATCATTATCATGTTAAAATCATTATTTATAAATTTTGGTAGTATTTTTAATTGTGGCATTCTTGGCTCTTCAATGTCTGTTCCAATTTATTAAACCTCAGAAAAACTGAATATCATGATGCATATTGTTTATGGAAATATGACAAATATAATGATGCACATCATTTAAGTATCATAACATTAAATGGGAGTTACTTTGGTTGTACTAGACCACCATGGTAATGTTAATGGCTAGTAAGACTTACTATACCAGAAACAAAGTATATTAGCCTTTCTAACTTGAGTGGAAGAACAAAAGTAGCTCAAAGCCTACTTAAGCCCTAACTTGTATAACTGCACTTGAACATGTTAATACGTCCAGCATTTATCAGCATAGGAACTAAATTGTATTAAGCACTGATTTTTGTGTTTTGATATAGCCCTCAAAAGTCAGAGATGCAGCAAGTTGCAAAACAATACGAAGGCTGTCACCAATGTAACATAAGGTAATAAATCCAAATAAAGTTGAGTAGAAGTTAAATTACCCTTTAAAAAAAATCAAGAAAGCACAAATTCATCAAAGTACTAAGGCTAAGGCTCCTATAATAGGCAGTGAGTCATTCAAGTGATGGTGGCAGTGTATTTTATGGTAAGGTAAGTATGCAGTATTTGTCTGGTATGTGGACTTACCAGTAATTTTCTGGTACATACTTAGCATGTACATAATAAATTACATAAAAAAAACTACCAGCTATGTACATATGCACTTATTCAAAATTTAAAATGTAAATTTGAAGTACTTACAATTACTTTTCTGGTACATACTTTGCATATACTTAATAACTATATGAAAAATATCAGGTATGCACAACAGTACTTACTCAGAATTTAATGGTAAATATCTAGTACTTATTAGTCATATCTGGTGCATAATTTGCAAGTTCAATATGTAAGTACAGTGTAAATACAGTAATGTGAGAAATACCAAGTATATTTTTGCTTTTAGTGATTCAGAATTTTGATAAGTACATGCATATGTGACAGAAATGTACAGATTAAGATTAGTGGTAGTAGAAATAGTAAGAGCAAGTATCTTTATTGCAGTACAGTAATTCACTCCATATTACTTGATCCATTTAATGGTAAGTACCTACCTGTTCTTTTATCATTATCATATGCAGAAATTAACCAGACATACTACCCCAGTCCATAGTGGGAAGTGTTCTGTAATATGATGGAAACAGGACTGTAAAATAAAGTGTAACTTCATACATATTACTTAAACAGCAACTATCTGTTCACATATGTTCACATAACCATACATAGTGTTCATAACCACACATAATGTTCACATAACCATATATAATGTTCATAACCGTACATATAGTTCACATAATCACTCAGTGTTCATAACCATATATAATACCATAGATTTTATCTACATTATAGCACAACAGAATTAGTGTGAATTATGGATGAATGAAGCAAAAACACACAGGATTAAAGCAAAAATGAAAATGTATTGTACTAAAGCAGTGAACTATACTATACAACTAATTGGAATTTTGACTTCAGATTTGACCAACAGACAACACAAGCAAAATTCCAAACTACCTGGAAAATAACTGTGGCCAATTTACTTACACAAAGAAAACAACCAATAGACACAGAAACTACCATCTGTGCCTGATTACCAAACACACACATGGTGCACTTAAATCTACTATAGAAAAAAAATGAGGTGAGAAATAGACATTAAGGTTGTCAAATCTTTAGTTATTTGGTACAAATAATACGTAATATGAAGATTTGTGCTGACATTTCATAAGGACGAGGCTCCATTTAGATTAACAGTAATGTTAACACCCAACTGTGCTAGCCTTAGTCAAGTTAGCAATGACCCAACTGAAAGGTGTATTTTCACTGTTATTGTTTACAGCACTTCACCTCATCCATCAAAGTGAAATCTTTTCATGACTCCACCTGTTATTACTTTTTTCTCAAGTCAGGATCTGGGCAAAATTGATGATGAACTTGAATGATGGAGTTGTGTTAGTGTGAGGCACACACATTGATGATGGACACTTGGAGTTTGACTTGGAGAAATCCTGATATGAATAAGATAAAAAAAATGTTTTATGTTAACGTATTTATTAAATTATTTTCAACACACAGTAATTATGTTGATTCATGTTTTAGTTGTTCCTTGTGTGTTTACTGTTTGTAATTTCAGTCTCTTAGCCCCTTAATAATATTTTAAACACCTTAAAATTAAGAGTAAGAAGGAAAGAAGTCAATGGTTGTGTTTACGCAGTAGCTTGTATTTATCATAGCAAAGAGCCAGCGCTGACAAGTGGCAATACAGCGGGAAGACTCTCATTGGTTTCCTCAGCCTGGCTCTCCTCTGGATCAGCTCCTCAGCTCATCAATGGTGGCTGCAGCATCTTTTCCCCTGTCCATTTCTCCTTCTTTTAGATTGTCACATACCCTGCAGTTATATTAATTTATTTTAAATCAAGCTTTTAATCACAGTTTATCCCACTTTTGGATCATGAACATTTAAACAACATTGTTGTCATCATGGTTGTAGCTGATGAACTTTGGCTTTGTTCTAGCCAAATAAGTAAATAAATAAATCCAAAACCACTCAATGTCAGATTCTTTTTTTATCATTTGTATTGTATAAAATGTTTTTGTATTCTTTGTGTAATATTCTGAATTTACAAGCTATTAAATAATGGCTTGACACTGGTGAAATCAGTTGGGCTCAGAGAGGGCTAGCAAGTACACAGAACATCTCAAGTACCTGTTTGTGCATACTCTGTCCTTGTCGATTTGCCCATGCAAGGTAAGTTGTCAAGAAAGTTCTTCCCCACATTCTTAGCGTTGGTGGTATTGAGAAACACACTTTTTTCTGAACTGTTTTTGAATCTTCACTGAACTCTGCTGTCTGCTTTTTGGATTTAGTAGGTTGATAGCTTGTTATATTTTTGCATGTTATGTAGATATTCTCTGTACTGAAAATCTTGTTTCACTGATTAGCTTACTGTACATTTCCATTATTGCCTTAATCCCATTTGGTTTTTGCTTCATTCATCCATGTATTACATTAAAACAGACACTCTACCTTGTATTACTGTTTGTTATCTTACATCTGATCTATAGTGAACACTGTGTATGGTTTTGGTCTACATACCACAAAAAAACAGAAAACAAATAGTTATTCTGTAAATACTATTTATAAAGGTACGTTTCATTTTATAGCCTTGTTTCCATAAAATTACTGAGAACTTACCAGTAAATGTATCAATTAATATAGAATGATTTACTGTAGTGGAGAAAGCATCCTTAGTCAGTACTCAGTGGTAGTTACTCCACAATTTTTACACCTTCATCACCAGTACCTGTAACTTGGTACCTGTCAGATGTTGCTGAGAAACATTTAATTCAAACATACACTGTCTGGAGGTTGGTGCTGTTTTTATTTAATTCTTTAAGCAGGAATTGGATTTGGTGGTATAGATCATGGAATTTTAGAAAAAAAAAACTAAAATTTTATTTTAGAAAAAAATTAAATAAAAAAAATTAACTTTGTGGACCACACTTACTGTTTACTGAAAAAACGTATTAATAAAAATATTTCTTAGCTTTCTTAGTTCAAATGTTCTCCCGATAAGAACAAGAAGTGCTGTGGATCAGGTAACCTGAACTGAAAGTTTGATATTTATAGCAGCAGTAACTATCCTTAGTTATTGTTGCTATATGTGTCAAACTTTCTGTTCAGGTGAGAAGAATTTAGCAAATGGTCAAGTCATGCTTGTTTATATAGCTAATAGTAAAACGCACAAGGTAACAAGTTTGCAGTCGATTTCAGAGTGGATCTGCCATCAGGAAAACACTAAATACCATTAGTGACTTTTGGACACCACCAGGAACCAACAGAAACTTTTAATGGTTTCTAAGATTTTTTTCAGTAGATCATATTTTGGTGCTCTCTGATTTTGTACTTTAGCTGGGTTTTACTTTGTGTAAATTCTACCTACCCTCATTTTCCTTCCTTTCTGCAGATTGTCAGGTTGTATGGTTACAGATGGAGGCTGTTCATCTCTGGTTTCAGCTCTGAAATCAAACCCTTCCCACCTGAGAGAACTGGATCTGACCTATAACCACCCAGGAGAGTCTGAAGTGAAGCTGCTCTCTGATCTACTGGAGGATCCACGCTGTGCACTGGAGAAACTACAGTGAGTTGGTAGAGGACTTTCCATATGGTCCTTTTCCAAACTGCTATCTCTCAAACTGATATTTTCTACTAAATAGTATGTTACATTAGCACACCATCAATGGTGCCATCACTCTTTATAATACATTATTTAGTACAGTAACGTACAAAACCAGTACTACCATGTTTGAATTGACACAGTTCAGAGGAAGACGGTGAAATGAGGCAGCATCTACAGCTCTTATTAATTTGGGCCACTACTTACCCTGCTTTTTTTGTTGTTGCCTACCCAAATAATTCAAATTATTTTTGTTGTTGCCTACCCGGATAATTAAAATGCACACCCAAAGATGATGTCCTTATAACACTTTTCGCAGTCTGTAAAGTCACAGGTCTAATGATGAAGGACATGCATTTCACTTTATCTGGACTGTAAGCTTCTGGTATAGTTTTGTAATGCTACAAAAAAAACCACCTGAAGGTTGATTCCAACAGGTCGGTAACATGACTGAGTAGAAAAAAGCATCCCAGAGAGGCTCAGTCTTTCAGAAATAAATATGAAGAGGGGTTCACCACTCTGTTAAAGACTGCACGAGCAAATAGTAGTTAATATCATTATCATTTAATATCATTAAAAGATTCAGAGAATGGGGAGAAATCTCTGTATGTAAGGGACAAGGCCAAAACCCAGTATTTGCTGGCTGTGATCTTTGGACCCTCAGACAGCACTGCTTTAAACACGGACATGATTCTTTAGTGGAAATCACTGCATGGACTCTGTCTGTAAAAAACTGTCTGTAAACACAGTTCATCCACAAATACAAGTTAAAACTATAAAATGCAAAGAAGAAACCATAGAATAAACAGGATCCAGAAATGCTGTCACCTTCTCTGTGCTCATTTATCAGTCGGGGGATGTCGGGCAGTCGTGGGCTGCAGGTTAGGGAACCAGCCTTGCGACCAGAAGGCCGTCAGTTCGATCCCCTGAGCCAACAGGGCGTGACTGAGGTGCCCTTGAGCAAGGCACCCAACCCCCAACTGCTCCCTGAGCGCTGGGGATAGGGCTGCCTGCCGCTCCGGGCAAGTGTGTATGTGGTGTTTCACTGCACGGATGGGTTAGATTGCGGAGGTAAAATTTCCCTATTGTGGTAATAAGGGTCATTTAGTTTAATTTAATTTAATTTAAAATGGACAGAGGCAAAGTGGAAAAGTGTCCTGTGGCCCGACAAATCAACATTTAAAATTCGTTTTAAATTAAGTTAAATTAAATAAAATCATGGACACTGTGTCCTCCGGGCTAAAGACCACTTAGCTTGTTATCAGTGCACAGTTCAAAAGCCAGTATTTATGATGGTATAGGGGGGCATTAGTGCACATGGCATGGGTGACCTGCACATCTGTGAAGGCACCATTAATGCTGAATGATATAT
>JAILXH010031174.1:0-17128 GCA_023558415.1 Piaractus mesopotamicus
AACAGATGGACTACAGTCTGTAATTGTAGAACTACAAAGTGCACCTATATAGTAAGTGGAGCTGACAAAATGGACAGTGAGCTTAGAAACAAGGAGGTGGTCATAATGTTATGCCTGACTGGTGTGTGTATATATATGTGTGTGTGTGTGTGTGTGTGTATACATGTATATATGTCTCCAATTCATCAAGGCTGTGCCATAGCTAAACCACCACATACAAGTTAAATCACCCTGGCTATCACTGTGGCCTAGCTACTGCTCATACCGCTCAGCATCCTACATTCATTACAAAATGCATGCATTTTGATAAGAGTTGTGGAAATGCATTGTGCCGTTGGCAGTATATGGTGGTCAGTTGAAATTAAAATACACTAAACAGTAGCTTTATTTAAGCTAAATGACTCAGCATTTAATGAACAGGGGAGCGCCAACGGCCCTAGCAACACTCATTAAACTGCAGCTACAAAGAGCAGATCTTTTCCAAAATACTCAACCACCAAACAGTATTCTGATGGGTGCAAGTGACAGCTTAAATTTCAAGATGGATTTCATGTTGCCTGTATCTAAAATATACGTTCCATTTTTAACTTTAGTATTAACTATTTACTGCTATGCCATATATTTAGTGAATTCCTTATTTATTAAATTAATAAATTTTGTTAATTGTATTGGCACATGATTTTGCTTGTTTTATGCATTATTTGTTGAAACAAGCTAAATTATCTGCCTTATGTCTTCAAAACAAGCAAAATTATGTGCCATTAGATAAATGTTTCATTTGATAAAATTACTTAAAACAACTAAAATGTCTAGAAATCAGTCAATCAAAATTTTAAATATTACACATATGAACTACATTTAACATTTTGCCAAGATATTTTTTTGCAGTGTAAACCAGTCGCTCTCAGTCCTGGTCCTGGAGTACTACTGGTATTTTTATTTGGATTTTACAAGGGAGAGTCCTGGCTTTTTTGAGAAGTTTTCCAGGAAAACAATAAATGTTATGTCTAAGAACTACCTTCTCAAATGGTACATAAAACATGACAAAATAAAGGACATATTTTAAAGTAGCTATAATTTGCTTTGAATAAAACATACACTTATACTAATGCTGATATATTCCTGCGTAACTCTATTTAGTACTGTCTTATCCCATCTCAACCAAGACTATACATTACAAGCTTTACCAGTCCGGTTTTCATGGTAACCGGAAGGAGCTCTGATGTACTTAAATGTTATTTCATGTTTCCATACTTTTGTCTAACCCATTAGGTTTAGTGATAATTACTGTTTTGGCACACAGACTGGTATGTCATCCAACTGCAAATTAATATTTACTGAAACCAATACTGTCAATAATCACTACTTTATCATAACATGAATATGTTGACTACAGATGCGTGTCTTCAAGTTGGCAAAGTCCTGGCCCACGCTGAACATGCTGATTAAAATCATTGGTAACTCTGTGGGCGCTCTCGGCAACCTGACCCTCGTCTTGGCCATCATTGTCTTCATCTTCGCCGTGGTGGGGATGCAGCTGTTTGGGAAGAGCTACAGGGATTGCGTGTGCAAGATTGCAGAGGATTGTGAGCTTCCACGCTGGCACATGACAGACTTTTTCCATTCCTTCCTGATTGTGTTCCGGATCCTGTGTGGGGAATGGATCGAGACCATGTGGGACTGCATGGAGGTGGCGGGTCAGGGCTTGTGCATTGTAGTCTTCATGATGGTCATGGTGATCGGAAACCTGGTGGTGAGTGTCACCTCCATCACATTGTTTGACCGGAGTATGACTGGATGTTGTACACTTCAAATTGGTTTACAGTTTTTTTAAATATTATGTTTGCAAAATTATTGCAAAATCATGCCAACAGGCAACTTTGCATTGTTTGGTTGAATTATGTATTAAACCTCCTAAATTCTGCGGACCCGTCAGCAGGTCCAGACTTCCATTCCTGGTGCATGCAAACATTTTTTGGCCATGCTAGATTACACATAAACATCTGAAGCTTGTAAAAGACATTCCATGTTTTGTTTGAAGTTTGTAACAGATATTAACATATATTTACTACATACCCTGTATGTAGTAGGTTTACAGTGATTCAGTAGAGAGCCTGGCACAGAGTTGCCGCCATTGTTATCCATTTCTTACAACTTAGTGAAACCTGGTTAAACTACAGCTCATATACATAATCAGTGATGTATCTAGGGAGGCCATTTTTCCTCACAAAATTGGTCCCATTGTAAATCAACAGGTGATTGGTTGATTCCATTGTCACTTGCCAAATTATGCTGGTAGTCAATCGAACGTGCAAGGCCTTCAATCCAGCTAAAGGCCTAGAACAGCTTGCGTGGCTGTATCTACCTAAATAACAACATCAAGATCTTAACTTCCAACCAAAATTGAATAAGAAGGCCCTGAAGGCTCCCCACTGCACACAACATTGATGTGCATTTAAATCATGAAATCCCTCTGAATTCAAGGCGTAGATGTCACTATTAGATAATTAAATTGTGACATGTTGCACGTGGTTGGAACACTTTCGCAGGTCTGATATCCCTAAGGCTGCCGGAGTTGATGATGCCCAGCATGCTTGAGAAGACAGATCTGTCATAGGCCTTACATCCTGCGAAGTAGAACAAGCCCATGCGATCCTCTCACTGAGAGTTAATTATAAATACTCCTTATTTACCTCAAGTATCAACCAGCCATTTACTATAAATGCTGCCGGCTGGATTTCCGTTTCAGTTATACATAGAGCAAAGAGGAAATAGCTCATCTGATGAGGTAACAAAAACTGGGTAACAGATGAAGTGCCAACACAAACAAAAGGGTTTTGTCTGGAATCCCTCTGAAGAGGAGGGGGGGCACTGCAAGTCAACATCAATACTGACTGCAGAGACATATGGTTCTAATGGAGAAAGTCATACTGTAGGTTCTATTTTCAGCAGCGTGAGTAGCCAGAAAAATAGTGGTCCTGACCTTAGTGTTATTTTGGAGTTGTCCCAAGTTCTGGCACCATGGATTGAGGTAGAGAGCAAAGCCAACCTCAAGACAAGGCACCATGACAGTCATCAGTTAATAATAAACTGCACAACAGTAATAAACTCACATTACTTGATACAATTTGTTTTCTTTCTGTCAAAATACAGTATTACTGATTGTTTTGTTTAGTTAAGACATTAAGACTTAGTTAAGACACTGTTTTGCTGAGTATTGAGACAAATGGATTGGCAGATGGAAAGGAGAATTTTATACCCGCATTCAGGTTTTGTGAACCACACTAGCATTTTGGATGAACTGTTATTTTGTTTACTCTATTCTTACAGGTCCTGAATCTCTTCCTGGCATTGCTGCTTAGCTCGTTCAGTGGAGATAATCTGGCATCAGACGATGACGGTGAAATGAACAACCTGCAGATTGCCATTGGAAGAATCACCAGAGGCATTGACTGGGTCAAGGCCACCGTTATTAGACAGGTCAGGCGTCTGCTGGGCCTCAAGCCCATAGAAGAGCAGAAAAAAGAGAATAATGAAGATGAGCTCAAAACTGCCAATGATTTAGTCTTGAACCACATGGACTCTGAGGATGCAGCACAGATGAAAAAGCTGGGTGGCACTTTTGAAACGGCTGTTGTGCCTGCAGTCAAAGTTCCAATCGCAAAGGGAGAATCTGATTTTGAAAGCCCTAATGATGATGAGACTTCTGAGGATGAAGACAAGAAAGCTGACGAAAAAACCAAAGTGAGTTTTTTTTCCTGTCTAGGCACATTACAGTAAACTAGTATCTTGGTTCAGTACAGTAGGCTTTGTTTTACACATCAGGGTAAACTGATTTCTTTCTTAAGTCTGATTTTTGGACAGAGGGCCTGATGTACTAAGCTTTTTGCACCAGTTTCAGCCACATTCTTTTATACTTTAATTTTCTTTTTTTGTCTCAATCTTGTTGATAGGTGGTCTTATGATCAATTTGCAGCCTTAGTAAATTGTTAATTTCAGGTGCATTCTGAGAGCATATTGCAGTTGCATCAATTTGTTTTTCTTTAATTTTGTTTTTTGCATCAGCAGATAACTCCAATGGTGATGTCATGTTTCAGAGTCAAAAAAAGCCATTTAGTGGATACACGTTTCAAGTGCAATAGTTAACATTCTTTACCAAAAAACAAGTTTTACATAAAACAACTTTAACATAAAACGAGTTCTGTTGCTGAAAATTTCAAGAAAAACAGCCCATTAAAGGGTAATATTAAACATCTATATGATCATACCACAGAAAATCTTAAGGCTGAATCTTAAATGGCTCACTGCTACCTATATAGTGCACTATGTGAGTTATGAAATTGGCTTTTACACACAAATAGTCCAGTATGTAATTGTGCACACATGGCTGAATCCAAAGTAATTCTTTGTTAGACACACTGTGCACTGTTAAGATGAAGTAGCCATTATTTTAAGATCTACGTACTGCACTTTGTAGGGAGAACGGAGCCCATTTGAGATTTTGCCTAAAACAGTTTGTGGCAGTGTTGTGTCACCTGACCTGAATACTGCATGCCGAATGGATTTATCAGGTTCTGCTCGAGGACAGCCCTGGTGTTTGCCTGTTTCTGCAGTGAAACATGAACTTACAATGCCTTGACAATGGATAATAATGACTTTTGTGACAAAACGTATTTAGGGGTCAGAATGCGCTGTGTGTTAAGAATAACACAACAGTCAGCTCGTTTTTTTTTAAGGATAGCGTTTATAATTTTTTTTTTGCAAATTAACTCTTCACTTTTTCTTTTCTGATACTGATACCTGAAAACGTTTTGTCCTGTAAAAGTCTCATATTTTCTGCTTTAAAAACTGCAGAGGTTTAAAATGAGCTATTTTAACTGGTACTTAAGATGAGCATCTAAAAGTAGGGATCATGCTACTCACCAAACTACTCAACTCTATGACCCCATAAGAAGAAATATATAGCTAACCACATTACACCACAGTGTGACTGTGTGCTATTTCAAGATAGATTTGTTACAGGATTTCTGCTGGTATCTGCCCGATACCCCTGTCCACTGATTCCGATATGCCATCCCTAGTCACACTAACAATGCAGTGGCGGACTAGAGCAGGGCAGGCCAAAGTATGATTTTCTTGTGACATATTCTGACAAGTCTTTACGGGGAATTACGGGTCTGGTCAAGTCTTTATGGAGATTTTTGCTGTCCAGACCACAGAAAATCTTTCCTGATCAAATCAATTAAGCCAAACAACTGCACTTGAACCTAATCACCATTAACATATTTATACTACATCAAACATATATATTTCAAAGATCTTTTGTAATTTTGAAAATCTGTGGAAAGTGGTGGTGATAGGAACTAGATGTCTGAAGAGTTTAATATCTCTAAAATTCGCTGCCTGATGTCTAAAACAGTGTTCAGAGATTATTTTACCATCACCAGCATTACATATAAATTACATATACATATAAAGCATTACATAAATAGGTTAACAGATCATTCTGAATAATAAATAAAATGGCTACATTCACACTGTAGACATTACAACCACCTACCACCACCATTGTAAAGAACTCTAAGTTTATCTAAAGTACACCATTTCATATCAAACCACTCTTTATGACTGTTCACATCTTAACGATTGAATTATTCAGAAATATGAAAAATCTGTAAAATTTCCCTTTAAAAATTATTGTGTGAGCCAAGTAGCATCTAGAGGAACGAGGTTACTCCAAATGCTGTGACACCTGCAAACCTCTTTTAGGACCCCTGAGAGCGTCTGTCTCCAGTATAGGACTGGAAAGAGAGAAAGAGAGAGACTGTGAGTGTTTTTAGGGGCATAGGAGAGGTCATGTGTCACAGTGACAGAGCGTGGGAATGGGCACCAGCGCAGCGTGATTAGTTAACCTGATGGACAACTAGCTGACCTCTTTGGTTCCTCCTTCCTACAGTCATCACTCTGTAGGGTGTAACTGTAAAGTTACAGACATAACTAAAAAACATCTGTCCATGCATTTTAGTGATTTAAGAATAGGAAACATAGGACTGCTGGTTTGGGTCAGACATTTTGTGAAACATTTGTTTCATTGTGGTGCATAAGCCCTGACTCATTAGGCAACTGTTTGTTGGTATGTCTGTAAACTGGGTTGAATTACATGGCTCATATAACATACTCTCTCGTGTCCCAACGCCTGGCATACCACACTCAGCCATGTTTCTCCACAGGGAAGGGGGTACATAGCTGAAGGAGATCCACTGGTGCTAAGCAATCTGCTGTATTTGACTGGAATTTGAAAGGGTGAAAACCGAAACAAAACAAAAATAACGGCGAAGTAATATGCAGTACCAGGTGATGTGTTACGCCAACTAAATTTGACATTGCTCTGTAGAAAACATGCCCTACATGGCATATCATTTAATGTGATTGGCTATAATGATGGCAGTAAAAATGTTACTGTGTAGACTTTATGGTAGTGTATCTAATCACACTTTGTCAGATGGGTCTGTTTGCTGCCAAAGCTTTAGTTACATGCAGCTACGTCAGTGAGAGAAGAATATCATTTGAATCTGAGGGACGGATTTAAACATCCCAGTTATCATTCACAGTGTCTTCTTCATGCTGCTAAATATAACTCCTTTTGAACTGTGCCTGTAAAACCAGATATATTCTTGTACAAGATGTCCCGAGTGTTCTAGTTAACACATTGAGACAGAAGCAGTACCAAAAAAAAAAAAAAAACACAAGAAACCACCGTGATTGTTCAAACTTGGTTATCTGTCATAGACCCTTCATCAAAAACTGATCATGTAAAACAGGGTTTGTTACTGAAAACTGCAACAGCCCATTAATGGGCAATATTAAACATGTATCTATAAGATCATACCTCAGAAAATCCTAAGACTCAATCTCAAATGCAACAGTAGTACCCAACAGAGAGAGTATCACAAGAAATGCAAGTTTTTCAAACTTTGTTTTTTAGACAAGTAATGTTTGGATGAGTGTGTCTTTCATCTAACTCTCTCTTTATATCTATTGGAAAGCTGAAGAATGCAGGAGCAGATGACTCGTCCAACTGCAGTACTGTGGATAAGCCACCTGAGGTGGAAGAGGCCGAGTCAGAGGATGAACAAGATCCAACCACCCCGGAGGACTGCTACACTGAGAGTGAGAGAGACCCAATCAACTATTCTTTTAATTAGGTTTAGTTTTGTCTGAATATAATGTGCAAAAGTCAGAAACTATCCTTCATTTGTTTAATTTCTGAAAACTGAAAAAACAAAACAAAAATGGAGATACAAAGTTTTCATCCAACAACAGCAATATCAGCAAAATCTCTACAACTTAATATAATATCAAATGTTTTAGTCTTTAATGTGTCCAATCTTTGTCTTTATAACAGCTTCCATGCTTTTCATGTGGAATGGTGAATTGCAGAGAAATCTACCACTTCTTTACAGTAAAACTTTACTGTAAAACAATGTGTAAGGCATCAGGCAGCATATCTGTAACAATTTCATGTAAAAGATGTCTGTGATGTAACTTTTAGAGGCATTAAATGCTTCTGATGTCTGGTGCCTTTCATGCCCTTTCATGCTCTACCACTGTGCAGTTCTGCCCTGGTATTCTCTAGAATATGTCGTAACAAACCATTCTGGTCTGTATTAAGAATTACATCTTAATATAATTACTCAGAAATCTTGAAAACTCAGTGGAATTCCCTTTTAACAATACCAGACTTAGGTTTGCCAGGATTAGAGAGATAATTTCTCTAAAACATAAAATCTCCCTTCTGATTAATGAATTATTTATCTGTCTGTCTTATGTTATTAGTAGTATGCCAAATAAAGTGTAAATAAATAAAGCGTTTTCATCGAAAATATATGACGTATAAAAAAATATGAGAAAAATTCCTAAAATTAAGCTTAAATAACAGACTGTCTTGGGAAATATGAGACTTCTAGTCGCTCTAAGTTTAAGAGAACAATACTAGGGGGATCCTGTAGCTCAGCCAGCTAAAGCACTGTTTCCTATAGTCTTGCAGTGCAAAGCTGGGCGCACAACTTGATCTCCAGCTATACCACCACCATCCACAGCCAGGAGCCCAAGAGAATACAGTTGCTGTAACTGGGTGTAAAGGATGGTGTAGCTCCATTCTGAGCATAGTTACCAAAAAAAGTCATAGAAAGTACTAAGCAGCACTCTCTATGGTGTAATGTGGGTTTTAACTCAAAAAGCTAGAATGATTAACATCACCTCCAATCAAGGAAACATATACTAGGGTTCACAGTCACAGATGGTACCTGGTACCTGTCATGTTATGTGGAGAAATTGGGTAAGCATTGGCACTGCCTATTTAGTCAATTCCATTTGGGAATATTGTCTAATTTTGTATTTGTATTCTATTTTCTATTGTAGAATGCATCAGGCGCTGTCCATGTCTGGATGTGGACATCACCCAGGGCAGAGGAAAGTCATGGTGGAACCTTCGAAAGACGTGCTATGCTATTGTGGAGCACAACTATTTTGAGACTTTCATCATCTTCATGATTCTGCTCAGCAGCGGTGCCTTGGTGAGCTTTAATGAAATGTGCCATGAGCAAATCTACGACAAGCTTACTGAAAGTTGGGTTAGAGCAGTAATGACATTCTAAAAAGGTTATGCATTAATGACCTAGAAAACTGCATTAACGCCCTGGAATACTTTTCTATGTGTGTAGTTCTTCAGCTCATTCTGAAAAGTCACTTTTCATGTTTGCTTGACTTCTGTTAGGCTTTTGAGGACATTTACATTGAGCAACGAAGAATGATTAAAATCATCCTTGAGTATGCAGATCAAGTCTTCACCTATGTTTTCGTCGTTGAGATGCTCCTAAAATGGGTTGCCTATGGTTTCAAGACTTACTTCACAAATGCTTGGTGCTGGCTAGACTTCCTCATTGTTGATGTGAGTGTTTGCTTTATCATATCAAAACTGGAAAATAAATCTCATGCAGTATTGAAAGAATGACCAAAGAATCCCCTCAAATGATAGGATGGGACGGAAATAAAAGTTTAAGTGACCATTATTAGTCCCACAACAGGGAAATTTCACCAATGCATTTTGACCCATCCATGTAGTGAAACACCACATACACACAAGTGGATGCACACACACACTAGGGAGTAGCAAGCATACTTGCAGCCCCATCCATGGCGCCCAGATAAGGTGATTGCTCAAGGGCACTTCAGTCACGTACCGTTGGTTCAGGGGATCGAACTGACAACCTTCCGGTTGCAAGGCTGGTTCCCTAACCTCCAGCCCATGACTGCCCCGATCAACATTCCCTGGTCGCCCGGTTAAATCATATTCGCAAGGATAGATGACACTGCAATGGTAAAATGCTCTCTAGTAGCTTAACAGTTTTTTAATCTCATTATTAGTGTAGAATAAACATTTTAAATCCAAA
Source organism: Piaractus mesopotamicus (assembly GCA_023558415.1). NCBI lineage: Eukaryota > Metazoa > Chordata > Actinopteri > Characiformes > Serrasalmidae > Piaractus > Piaractus mesopotamicus. The sequence goes on from JAILXH010031174.1 coordinate 9,453, forward strand.
CAAATTATATACAAGACACACTAATATAATTGAAACTGCATTGCAGGTCTCCCTGATCAGTTTGACCGCTAACATTTTGGGTTACTCTGAGCTTGGACCCATCAAATCCCTGCGGACACTGAGAGCTCTGAGGCCACTTCGTGCTCTATCTAGATTTGAAGGAATGAGGGTAAGTATCTCTTGAACAAACTGTAGGCTGTATTTTGAATTCCTCTTAGAATAAGACCTGATTTAATATGATTTTTTTTAGTCTGTCATGTTGCAATGAATAAAGTCATCTGGACAAAAGGTTTCAGATGAGCATTCATACACCATACCTTGATAAATATGAGCCTGTAGTGTTAAAGTGATGGCTTGGCCAAAAATCAGATTTACCATTACCCAAACAAAGTCACTCAAACAGAATTCGTATCTGACTTTTGCTTCTTTAGTCTTGCACTGAAGCTTTGAGGCAAATGCAACTAACAAGTTAAGTTAAGTGACCTTCTGGTCACAGGGCTGGTTCCCTAACCTACAGCCCATGATTGCCCCAGTAAGGGGAGCTTTTCATCACACATAGACCTCTAAAGTTGTCATGTCTGTAGTTAGCATCCACATTAGCAACTCTGGGTCTACACTAGGTTTCTCTGTGACAAAAATGAAAATTGCTGCTATCGCACCCTGTGGTAAACAACAAGGTTCAATATCCAATACTTTTTTGTCCTATGTACAATTTTCCACTGAATGTCACTGGATCCTCTGAATTATCTAGCAACTTAGCTACGTTTGACAATGCTTGATGGTTTGTTTGGGGTGTTTTTGTGCGGTTGCCTGTCCTATGATGTCAGTTCAGTGCACACCAGTGTAAGCTTGCATGTTGCAATATTTATATTTGGACTCCTCAACGACCTCATAATTCAGAGGGTCCAGTAACATACAGAGAAAAAAAATGTGTGGAGGACAAAACAAAATGGGTTTGAAAACTTTTTGTTAAAACCATGCATTGTGATTGTGAATTTTAAAAATACCATTTATTTTGTCATTGAGAAACCCAGCTTAGACATAAAGTTCCTAAATAAGAGCATGATGCTGACTACAGTATGATGACGCAACTTCAGTGGTCTATTAGCAAATCTTGGACAGCAAACATGTCTTTGTTGATGATGTACTTTTGGACTGAGAGAAAAAAAACAATAAATTAGATTCTTGGCCAAAGCACTGATTTAGGTTTTCATGGTTTTCCGTGTTTGAATTTACTCATGATGCAGATTTGAAACTCACTTTGTGAATTCCTGTAGGTGGTGGTGAATGCCCTGGTTGGAGCCATCCCCTCCATATTCAATGTAATGCTAGTGTGCCTGATCTTCTGGCTGATCTTTAGCATAATGGGGGTGAACCTGTTTGCAGGAAAGTTCTACTATTGCTTCAACACAACCTCAGAGGAGCTATTCCCTCTTGAGGAGGTGAACAACAAAACTCGCTGCTTAGAACTTATTAGTGATGGTTTAGACGCACGGTGGATGAACCTGAAGGTCAACTATGACAACGTGGGCATGGGCTACCTCTCCCTACTGCAAGTGGTTAGTGTTCATACTTGAATGGCTTATGAATGTACAGGGTTGGGTAAACGGTGGTTAAATGATTGATGCTTGAATGATACATGCAAAAATGTTGTTTTGGATTTCTGGCTTAATTTCCTGTTTGTTCTCAGGCAACATTTAAAGGATGGATGGATATCATGTATGCTGCTGTGGATTCTCGTGATGTAAGATCCAATCTTGAAATTACATGGAAAAGAAACATCAGATATATTTTCTCACTGAGTTTTTCTTTAGGCTGATGATTCATCACTACCACTGTGATTAATCACACATGTATCAACCTGTTCACTCTGAAACTGAACTTGTTTGCACTGACATCAACAAAAATAGGAGTGTAAAAAATAATTTAAATTGTCATCTCTGCAAATTATTTCTTTACCCCAAAACTATTGAGCAGTAAATATGTGAGAGATATTACTTGCTTTTTTTAATGTTTTTTTCTGTCTTCTGGCTCCTTAATTAGGTGGAAGATCAACCCTCTTACGAGGCAAACCTTTACATGTACCTTTACTTTGTTATTTTCATCATCTTTGGATCCTTCTTCACCCTCAATTTATTTATTGGTGTCATCATTGATAATTTCAACCAACAAAAAGCAAAGATAAGTATAAATAAGATTACCTTTTTAACATTAAGTACAAAGCATGCTCAATGCTTTAATGCTTTAATAAGGAATCACTGTTCCAATGCATGTAACTGGTTACTACTCACCACTGTGTAGTACAATTGCATTACTATAATCACAACATAAAAAAAAAGACATTTGAATGAACTGAAGTTTGTTAATAGTGTTAGCCTAGAGACCAGTAAAAATGACAATTACAAAAATCAATACTGGAGAATACGAGGGCATGAACCATTGCTTTGGCATCACTAGTGTTGAGAAATGGTGGGAGACTTAATAAATGCCTCAAATGTGACTGAGGAATCAAACAGTACTCCAAGAGTGCTAGCATCTAGTGAAGCCCTCATTGACAAATCATCTTGCATTAATAACATTTTGGCAACAATTCTTTTGGGCCCTTAGTAATAGTATCACAGTGTTTTCTGTATTTAATTTTAGAAAATTGTCATTAATCAAGAGTTGTAATACATTGATGCAGGTTGCCAGAGCCTAGGGTGGAAAGTGAGAAAGAGAGTTTATGCTGACATGTATCTGAATATTGTCTGCATAGCTGTGGAAACTAAAATTTGGCTGATGGGTATCATGCAAATGATGTAAAGGGAGGGACTAGGAACAGAACCTTAAGTATTAACTCAGAACTCAGAGTTCTTGGTGACACTGTTGTAAGTTTCATTGAATTCAAGACATCTAAAATAATTATTTCTTTTGGTGTTTCTGTACTTAGGAGGGCAAGATCTCTTTATGACAGAGGAACAGAAGAAGTACTACAATGCCATGAAGAAGCTCGGCTCTAAGAAACCACAGAAACCTATCCCACGACCCCAGGTATGCAGTGTCACAATTATGTTTATGTTTGTAACAAGCAGTAAACTGTAAATGTAATGAATAAGATAAAGTTCCCATGTTTAATAAGTACTTTGTGTCAGGATTTGAACGGTGTTTGATATGAAAACACTAATCATTCTTTTGTTTCCCATGTTGCACACTTTTCCTCCACCCCGATGCCTTCAATTTGGTGACCTATTTGAAGAACTGTTTCCAAGGATTCATCTTTGACATCGTAACAAAGCAGTTCTTTGACATCTTGATTATGGCGTTGATCTGTTTGAACATGATCACTATGATGGTGGAGACTGATGAACAGAGTTTAGAGATGGAAAACATTCTCTTCTTTATCAATTTTGTCTTCATTGTCATCTTCACTGGAGAGTGTGTGCTTAAACTCATCGCCCTTCGACAATACTACTTTTCTGTTGGATGGAATATTTTTGATTTTATTGTTGTCATTCTTTCAATTTTGGGTAAGTTTGAGGGTTTGGTGTTGATCTAGCATCAATTTAAAATTAGCTTAGTTCAACTAAACAAACATGGTCTCATGTCAATTTTTTAAGCAGCAATATGCCTTAAAATGCAAGGTAGCCAATGCCTTAAAATGCAAGTATGACAATTATGCATGTATGATAGAAGTTTTCCTTAAGTATAAGTGCCTTAACAAATGTTTTCTTTATAGGCATCGTGCTGGCAGATCTGATTGAGAAATACTTCGTGTCTCCCACCCTTTTCCGTGTCATCCGACTTGCCAGAATAGGCCGTGTTCTGCGTCTGATCAGAGGAGCTAAAGGCATCCGGACGCTGCTGTTTGCATTGATGATGTCCCTCCCTGCTCTCTTCAACATCGGCCTCCTCCTCTTTTTGATCATGTTCATATTCTCCATATTTGGCATGTCAAACTTTGCCTATGTGAAAAAAGAGATGGGCATTGATGACATGTTCAATTTCGAGACCTTTGGAAACAGCATAATATGTTTGTTCATGATCACAACATCTGCAGGATGGGATGGTCTCTTGTCCCCTATTCTCAATAGCGGACCTCCCGACTGTGACCCAGAGATTGAGAATCCTGGCACGGACGTGAGAGGTAACTGCGGGAACCCTGCGGTGGGGATAGTCTTTTTCTGCAGCTATATCGTGATGTCTTTCCTTGTGGTGGTCAACATGTACATTGCCATCATTCTGGAGAACTTTAATGTAGCAACAGAGGAGAGTGGTGAGCCCTTGTGTGAGGATGATTTTGAGATGTTCTATGAGACCTGGGAAAAGTTTGATCCAGATGCTTCACAGTTCATTGATTACAGTTCACTGTCAGAATTCTGTGACACACTGAAGGACCCGCTGAGGATCCCGAAGCCGAACACGATCAAGCTGATCACCATGGACCTCCCCATGGTACCTGGGGACAAGATCCATTGTCTTGACATCCTGCTAGCTCTCACAACTGAAGTGCTTGGTGAGTCTGAGGAAATGGACACACTCAAAGCAAGCATGGAGGAGAAATTCATGGCAAATAACCCCTCAAAAGTGTCATATGAGCCAATAACCACCACTCTTCGGCGCAAGCAGGAGGAGGTGGCTGCTGCAGTCATCCAAAGAGCCTACCGCAAACACATGCTAAAGCGTACTCTCAAACATGCATCTTACATGTTCAGAGAAAAGAGCAACTTGAAGAGGAAGGACGAGGAGGCGCCAGAGAAGGTGGGAATGATTGCAAGCCGGATGAGCCAGCTCTATGGGGACCAAGCTTTAAAGCAGCTTCCTTCTGTGACCGTCACTTTCCCCGAAAAAAAGGACAATGTAGGAAGAGGCGAGGCCAAACGTCCTTCTGTTGAGGTGCAGAATGAGGTGGTCTTGCATTCTGCCCCATTCACTGTCCCTGAGTCTTCAGCCTATGTGGACAACTTGAGAGAGTCCATTGTGTAACAAAAGCTGGATGCATTAAACACTTTGCTTGGATTACAAACTACATCATGGTAATGCACTGCAGCTAATATAAAGGGAATCTGAGAGATAGTGTGGTCAGTTGTGAGCTGCTATGGATAATTAAGAACTGAAATCTATGTAGACTAACAGAAACACCTGATTGTTCACTGCATATCAGCGTGATTCTTCAAAACATCAATCTGTTACAGAGTGTTAATAGTTTGGTAAGCTAAATTGCCTTATCTCCTATCTACTCTGAATAGTAGAATTAAATTCAAAAGTAGTACTTTTAGATTCTCTGTGAATACTTTTGGTACTATGTTGAAGACATTTTAGCTTAGAAAGTGCAGCGAAACAGTTTTAGGAGAAGAAAAGACAAACAGCAAAATGCTTGTTTTTTCACTTAAAATCATGTGTTATTAATACAATTTATTCTAGTCTAACATTGTAACTTTTCGTAATGAATATATTTCTCATCAAATAAATAGTAGCACTGATCTGACATTTTTGTACACCGCAAAAATATGTATCTTGGCAAATGAATTCAGCTTAAATGTAGTTTAATATTTCTTATTTTGGCACTGTTGAGAACTTATTTTTAGATAATGTGACAAGACAGCAATATACACACATTGCTGACATCAAACCACTGACACTCTCTCCTCTCTCTGGACGTATGTTAAGCAAATGAGAAATTGTGGATATGTGAGACACCGACTCTAAAGCATAAATAAATAACAAAATCCTTAATAATAATAATACAACAACATTGTTTACAATGATTGCACTAGGCTGCTTTAAACAACAAAGTTTTTTTCATTTAAAATCACATTTTATCACCATATCTTGAGTTTAATATTCATATCTGGAGACTAAAGACTTGACAGAGCGAATGACAGATAGAAACGGTTGCTGAGCAGTGACTGGAGGGCCAAGACAATGAGGTGGGGCTTAAGAGCGTTCTTGTAAAGACAAGAGTAGTTAAACATAAACAGTAATTAATGATGCATTTGTTAAAATTCGATCCACATCTTTTTAGTGCCGTTCTTACGTTAAATAGTTAGTCATTAAGGTGCAAAAGGGCACATGGTCCACCACCAGCAAGAGAAGATATAATACAGTAATAACCTAGAAGTTGATAAGTGGCCCCTGGTGGCCACAGGGCCCTAAGCAGCTGCTTATGTTGCGAAACAGGCAGAGCTGGCACTGATCGCTGGTGAAAGGGGTTAAACTCAGTAAACACGAAGATGCGAGCCAGACTCGCACGCAGTTCTCTAAGATATAGCCATTTCTTGAGACTTTATTTGAGTGAGGTTTAAGGTAACTTAATGGCCGCAAACCGCCTCTCTGAATTTACACACACCAGGATACCTGAGCTATGAGTCTCTCCCCGTCCTCGTACGGCCTCTTGTTAAACTGTTTCTCAATACTCATCTATTAAAAATATTAGCGGAATCACTAGCATAACTACAAGCAGGCATTCGTTCAGCCATCACAACTTTGCTGGTTATGAGCAATAGCTAGCTAACTTTATGCAAGTCCCGCTTATTCTCCCACTGTCAACATCTACCTTGTTGCATCACCAAAAAATAACTTACGTGTGAAAAATACTGCTCCGATCCTGGATGGCTGGCCAGTGTCCAGCACAGTTTGGTAGTTCTTCCACTGAAACAAACCCACAGCACCAGGCAATTAACAGCAAGTAAATCTCCAAAGAATGCTGAACACGAGCCCTCACGGACCACAGCGTTGGGCACCCCTGAAAGGGAATTGTCTTGCTGTACTGAAAATATAACTTAAAAAGTGTGTGGCTACTGCAGGCTTTACATGTATATAACATATACATGTGAAACATATACATAATGCAAAATGTATCTTAAAACAAGCACATACAGGTCCTTACTACGCTTATATTAATATATTTTTTAAATGATATTATTAGTTGCATTTAAACAAGCCTGAAATTCTGGGAATACTGCAGCCCCCTTAGCAACCCTATATCACACAAAATTATCTATTACGAGACAAAATGACTAAAAACCAGTAAAAATGTCTAAAAATGAATTAAGTCATCTTATAATATTCCAAAAACAAACTCAAATTGAGAAATGTTAAATATTTTGGCTTGATTTAAGATGATTTTATTTGCCAAGATATAATTTTTTGCAGTATAGCTTCAAATTTGATTTTAAGCTTTAGCACTGTTTGCACTAACAGTATAAGGGTCTACTTATGTGGGTAGAAACGTATAACAATGAGAAAAAGATCAGTTATGTAACTATATTTATGAGTCTAACAAAAACAAAGCAGCAATAATTTTAATACTTGCATATAACAAATGTAAAAATGGAAAAAAATAAAATAGTGCTTTAAAGTAGCAGACATAAAGTAATACTTACACACACACACACACACACACAAATATCACTTAAAAAAAAGGCATATACTCTCACTAGTTGTCCTGCAGCTGTCAGTCAGCCGCATAACTATCTAATGTAAATACAAACTCTATACTTCATTTCCACCTAGTAGAATTGTTTCAGTAAAATATACTAGCAAGCTTATTCCATACACAAAAATGACAGTACTGTGAAGAAAATGTCCATATGTCTTGCTAATTTTGCTTGAATATAGGTATTTCAGGTATACTGAGTGTTAACAGGGAAAGGACTCATTTTAAATAAAACTGTCCACACCCCGCCCCCCCGTGCCCC
>JAILXH010031174.1:17138-31136 GCA_023558415.1 Piaractus mesopotamicus
TTGATAAAATGGACAATGAGCGTAGAAACAAGGAGGTGGTCATAATGTTATGCCTGACCAGTGTACACGCCTGGTCCACTGCAGATTGAATGTACTTTTTAGGCTATTTTTAACGTATGTGCTTTTTTTTAAACATTAAATGATTCAATGAATATCACATATTAAATAACATATTACTGAGTAACTTAAAGTATTTTGGTAACAAGCTTTTTAATTTCTCATTTTGAAAGCTGTGGCTGAAAAAACATGCATTTGTGAGGTCCAGCTGGTTTGTGTTCATGGCTGTTTTTTCTCTTTATTGTTAAAGCATACAAAAGCAACCTGCAAGCTAATAGCTCCCCATTGTGGAGAAACGTCAGACTAAATATTTTACTCAGATGTTATATCACACACTAAAAAAAACCGAGCAGAGCCAGTGAGAAAGTTACTCTACCATAGCCTAACAACTTTTTAGTGCTTCATAATAATTGTTTTAAAAGTGAAAGGTAATAAAACATTACATGTAAATATCATTTAATATTATTTAGCAAGCTTTTTAAATTAGTTCCCTACAGTTCTCTTTCAGTTCTGTTTCCCAGCATGGCAATCTTTGCCTTTGAAGCACTGATGTTGGTTTACTTGTCAGTCATTGCCAATATCTGAATACATCACCCTATCGCCCAGGCCTACATTATGCTCTGAATGGTGACTGTCTATTGATCACTTTTATGAGTGAAAAAGAAACAGATGCGTGTGTGTGTGTGTGTTTTGCAGGCTCTCTGATGTCAGTGAACCCGGGTGTAGCACGATGGATTAAAGAACTCTTTTGTCATAATGAACGAGTGGTGTTGAGTGGGGAATGGACACATGGTTTCTTTTCACTAACAGCTGTTGGAGCTACCAATGTCGGATCCATCCGCATCTACTTTGATAAGGTCAGAGCTTTAAAATTAGCTGTTCACTAAAGATGAGCATCCAAAAAAAGGCTATCATGCTTTAAACAATACTACCCCACGAGAAGAAATACTCAGATAACAACATGACATGACATAATGTGATTGTATTTCGGTATTTCGGGTTGGATTTGTTAAAGAATTGGATCGGATTCATTTTCTTTGCCTCAGGTCCAACATTTTCTGCTGAGATCGGCTGGATTCTTATTCCTTTTGATACCAGTATACTTTCTGTAGTTCTAAAACTTCTTAAAACAGTTGCATCCACTGATAACTACCAGATAAAACCGTGCTATAGCTTTTCATGCATGGAACATCTTTCCTATGTGAAACATGAACGTGCACTTTGTGATTTGAAGATGCATCAAACATGTTAAATCCATAAAGACAATTTAATATCGCCCAGCATGATAACCTAATAACAATAATAGGCTACAATGTCATAAGCCTGTAGACTAACTTAACACCATAAGCTTTAGACGCACTATTATTTTAACAAGAAGCAATTTTATAAGCTGTTGAAATGGCGTATTAAACTGACAGCAAGAACTAACAAAATATTTCAAAACACAAAGTTACAAAGCCATAAATACGCAGATTGATTAATTGACATAGTCTGTCATAAACAAATTGCTAGAGCCCTAGACATGATCTTTTGGACTGTTTCAAAACCAATTTAACCTGCTGTGCCATATGAATCCCATGTAACCAGCTAGCACTTTAAAGTCAAAAGTGGTATGCCTATGGCACTTCGCTTTCTATCCTGTATTTGAATGCTTACTTTATTTGTGTTATATAGGCATAGGGATAAATACATTAAAAAATGTCTGTGACTGCAGGTTTTAACAACCTGCTCTCAGATTACAGAGAAGCCTATCGTTTACTCAGCCTTCTCTTAGCCTTTTCTTGACATTCTTGAGGTTTTAAAAACGTAGCTGAAGCCGGTTCTTGGCTTGCAATGGAACAGTAAGAAAATTTCTTACCACTTTCAGGTTTCAGTGACCAAAATTAACATTGTTTTCGCAATATACTGAAAATGTTAAAAATAAAAAGTACTAATGCACACTAAAATCATTTCACCACAAATCACAAATCCTTTTAACACTTTATTTCTACACTGTTAGTGTAGACGTTTGTAGACACCTGCTCATCCAATGTTTCTTCTGAAATCAAGGATATTAACAAGGAGTTTATTCCATCTTTGCTGCATTAACAGCTTCTACTCTTCTGGGAAGGCTTTACACTATATGTTGGAACACTGCTGTGAAGATCTGTTTACATGCAGCTATTAGTGCATTAGTGAGGTCGGATACTGATGATCACGAACACCACTCCGGCTTATGCCAAAGGTATTGGATGTTGCTCCATTGCTTAGTGAATTGCAGTGAATGAGCCTAGTGCTGGGAAGTTCTTTACACTTCTAGTCAACTCTTGGCATTAGGCACGGTGACCTTAGGCTTAGATGCAGCTGCTTAAGAACGATCCAAAAGCAGTGCTTTTCAATGGAGATTATACAAGCTGGGTGCATTACAGCAATAGGTGCACATTGAGAGTAGCTGAATACACTAATTAGAGGAGATGGCTTGATACCTAAGGACATAGTGTATTATTTTAATAGACTTTTTATTGAAAATCTCATATTACTATATAGCACCAAAAAAAATCAGCAGTGCTTTCCATGCTGTAGACTTGGATTTGATCCTCTGCCTGGGCAAGCACTCTACACTATACCAATGAGAGTCCTTGGGCAAGACTTTTAACACTACTTTCGTACTGTTAAAAAAAAAAAAAAATGTGCTGTAAGTCACTCTAGATAAAAGTGTCTGCCAAATGCTGTAAATGTAAATATAGATCAGTGAGAAGGGGTATCTGGGGACCCATTCATAAATCCTCTCTTTCTTGATTAGCCCAGCTAACTGAAGGCTGATCCTATAACGTATCCACAACCCTCTCAGCTCATTATATCTCATGGCATTACTTCCGCCTAGGGTAGGGTTTAATAGGATACCGTGCTGTTGGGCCAGCTACGCTAAGATGATTGTGGATAATTCAGTAAGTCCACAGACCATACAGAGAGGGGATACAGCTTGTGTCCATCATTGGTATGTGTACTCCTAATTCCATTGAAGTATTTTTATCATCAGTATTACGTTAGGTCAAGCACTGGAAGCAGAGTTGACCTCATTCCTAGTGGGAGACAGGGTAATCTGTTGACTCGTCAATGGTCTGCACCAGGGTTGCATAACACTGTGGGTCAATGAGTGAAGTGACAGTGCAGGAGGGTTAAATGTTAGGAGTTGTCCTGTAAATGCAGATGCAAGGGAGCACTTCATAAAGCGGGATTTGTCAGTTAGCCAGATAATTTAAAATGAAGAACCTGTACAATTGTATGCCAACGTTTGGGCCGCCCGGCCGAATGATATACATATTGTTGATTTTTGAAGTGAAATTTTATGAATATTAATGCACAGTTCTGTTAAAATTGATGTGCCTCTAGTTATATTCTTGGGCCATCTTGCATGAACAGCATGCAGAGATTAGTGGAATCCATTCCTCTGTGTCCAAAGTCGCCTGAGCCACTGGGTGCCACACAACCCAAAGCATAATAAATCCACTTCCATGCTTAACAGTTGGCCAGGTGTTTTTTTTGATCTGTTCCTTTTTTCACTTCATCAGTGCACAGCATGTGAAACACCTCATTCTGAAATGCCTCTTGCATTTCAAAATGATAGGGTTCAAAATGCATTCCTTTCCTATTCAGTACAAAGTATTTCATTTCAAATGAAAGGCCTTAACATGGTCAGTTTTAGAAATTTGCTTCAATTTCAATATTGACCTACAAATAGGGCAGAATGTTGAATATTTCTTCATCATTTTATCATATTTTTATCATATTTTATTTTTATTTTGTTTTATCTAAAACATTCTGTTGTTTGTTTTAAATGAAACAAATACCAGATTTTCACTGTGGTCTCATACTTTTAGACCCCACTGGTTATACTGTTTTGCATACTTCAGACATCGACTTTTGTGATAAGGTCGCAGGTCTGGTTCCCTTCTGATGACGCTTTCATGCAGATCATTTTTATCCAGTAACACTACTCAGTAAAATGGTGCATCTCAACTTCGGTGTCTTTTCTCCAGGTCCTTTGCTGTCATATCGGGGTTTTGTTTTGCCTTTCTGCCCAGCATATAATATGGAATTTTTTTAGTCTTCCAGATCTCGTGTTGACTTCCATAGTTCTTGTTAACTGACATTTCTTAATGACATTTTTGGACAGCCGAAACTGTGAGCTGGAAGCACTTTGATTTTATATATATATATATATATATATATATATATATATATATATATATATATATATATATATATAATTTTTTTTTTTTTTTTTAACAGCCCTCTTTGTAGGCATCAGTTGAAAATGCCTAATGACAATTCTTGACCTGCCTAACTAGTCCTAATGAGTCAATTGAAGCCTAATGAGTTATAAAGGTTTTGAGATTTCACAAATTGAAAGTAGTTTTTCAGCTGCATTGGTTTTGTATACTTCGTTTCACTTCAAAAATCAACAAAAGCTGTAAATCCAACTTAGAGAAATACCCTCAGTGCAAGTGTTGTCCATGTTCTGACCTGGTCAGTAGAGCACCCTGCTGCAAGTATGTGACAAACTGTTCCAGCTGATAAAGCTGCAGGATTTGTCCTATGATGAAGAAGCTTTAGAAGTTTTGTGCTCTCCTAGTCTGATGAACTAAAGCTTTTAGTCTGGAATGGGAAATAACAAAAACAAACCAAAACAGACAAGAGACCCATTACTTTTCTTCTGTTCTCAATTAGATAGATTGTAATGATTTAAAATACAAAATTAAAATCTCTATTAGCATTAACAAATGCATCTTTCCTCTTTAGGAGCTGCACACAAACAGCCCTCGCTACAATAAAGGTTCGTATAATGACTTGAGCTATGTGTCCAACAACAACCGAGAGGGTGTGTGCATGCGCAAGGGCGAGCACCTGGGTGAGTTCAACTTGGGTTCCACTATTGTGCTGCTGTTTGAAGCTCCACAGGACTTCACTTTCAGCCTCACAGCAGGTCAGAAGATCCGCTTTGGAGAACCTCTCGGGACTATGTAACGTGAGAAGAGTGGATCTTGTCCATGGACACACTAATATGTGTGCAAACTTAAGCAGGGTCTCAACGACTAACACACACGCACACCAAGGAATGCACTCGCATACATGGAGAGTGGTTTCATTTGTACTGACACACCACTGTTGCATTATTATGATTGGAATCCTCTTATTTACTTCGGAGCAGTTTATAACAGGTTTGCTTTTATTGTAAGTCCTCTGTTAAAGACTAAGCTAAGACTATCAACATGTGACAAAATGTCAAAATGTTGTTTACCACAAATTGTCCTTTTTTTGCTCTAAATTATTTTTCTTTTTTTTTTTTTTTTGTAGTTTTCTTCCCCCCCCCATATTGCCTTTTTTCCAGGATGTGATTTTTGACATAAACCAAGTAAACATTGACACTGACCAACACCTTTGCACACTGAGTTGCGTTCAGGCTTGAATCACACCTGAATACAAACACAGGCATAATGAAGGAATGTAAAAAATACTATACCGTTCTTCACTTTTGCCACACATTCTCTTCTCTTGATCTCTCTTTCATATGGAACCTCTGTCTAGCTTTTGATATTAAACTATTTTGATATTGAATTATGATGGAGCTAGCCTGGACAGTGGAATTACTGTTCTGGAAAGATTTGAAAGAATTGCTGCCATACTTTGCTTTGCAAGTTAGACATGCTGCCTTCAGGTTCTGGTTGTACTTCTAATTGTCAGTCTTTTACTACCCTGCCAGAATGGCACTATAATATAATGCGTTTAATAATTGCACTGTAGTACATTTCTCCACATTCTAAACACAAACTAACACAAATTAATTTTCATTAGGATAATGTTAGTTTAATTGGTAGTGAATTCATGAAAAAAGCTGAACAAGATGTGCTTACAACATACAGAAAGTAACCCACGTTATCTTTTCTGCTGAGTGCCAAGACTTGGGTTTTTATTCACAGTGTAGAGAAGCAGTTATGCACAGTATAACACTACTGTACTCCGGTGAAATAGTACTAACTGAAGCTCTGATTTTTGCTACTTAAAAGATAATACTTTCATGAAAGGGTCAGGTTCTAGGTTATGTATGAAGAAGATAGGGTCAGTCCATAATGGTGACCTGAGACATTGTGTTTTTGTTATTCTCTGCTCTATTTCTTTAATATTCTCAGCATTCATTGGCATCATATAAATGCTTATGATGGTTACTAAAAACAACTAAGGATTGTTTTCCTAACTTCTTTTTGTTAACATACCCAGGAGTTTTGCTGTCCTGAAAGCTATCTTGCCCCATATTATTCTTCTTTCAAGTCTCCAGTAGTGCCAATAAATGCTACATTTTTGTTCTTTTGTGTTTTGGTATTAATCTGAAAGTTTTGATTCCTATAACTTCACTATTGTTTTGGTGGGTTTGGGGTTCTGTTTTAGTGCTAATCCAATGGAAAGGAGTATGGCAATCCTCTTCTACTCTGATCTAAAGGAATTCCTCACTCCCTGCTTACTGGACCATACATAACAGAGAGAAGAAAAGGGTAAAACAGGTGGAGCCTTCATCAAAACAGTGGATATTGCAAAAGCAGGCCTTCAGATTTTCAGAGATTCAGTTTTTTTATGTAATAAGTCAATTGTAAGATTTAATCATTTAACATGGCATAGATTTTAACTACAGTATAGTTGCAAATGCAAGCTACATCATTAATAAATTTTGGAACATTCTTTAAAAGAAGGTGTGGTGTCAACATTTCTCTCTTGGAGCAGTCATTAGAAAAATCAAAAAGCTTTTCCCTTTACTACATAAGATACTATAATTCCTTCAACCTTTAAAACAATAGCTTAAGCTGGAATTAATTTTCAGTAGTAAAAACTATTGATGTAAATAACTTAATTAGGGTATACTTGTATAAGTTTGCTAGCTAACAAGATCAAACTTACAGCATGCCTTTCAGAAGTTTTGTATTTAGTGAGGGAATTAAGCAGTCATTCATGATTGCAACAAAGCGCTACATGAGTTCATCATAAAAACAAAGGGTAGAATCTACATAAATACAGTTGAACTTAGGTTGTAGTGTTCTTAAGCCCTTTTTTTTAGCTGGATTGGTTTTACCTGAGGGTGTCCGGTAATGTAAGAAGTGCACGATTTGCCTGGCTGAACCATACAGGATAAAGGATCTTTATAATTTCCCCAAATAGCTCAGAACATCATCGTGCAGATGTTTACCTTAATTGAACAAAAAGCTGGCAGACAGGAAGCCCACTCCAGCTTTGTACATTTTCTATTATCCAGTTTTGTTATTACAATACCAAGATGTCAATTCAAGCAGGGCTGTTACTGAGGAGCTCTGAGTTTGGCTTATTATAGGAGGTAATTCACTCCAGCATTATTACTTAGCAGACTTGTAAAAACTACAAACATGGCAGATTCATGCTGGATTCAAATCATGGAGCTTGTTGGTAATCACTCAAATTAGAGCAGGTCCCTAGGTAAAATTAATCCCACTCAAATACGGCTTTAGTCTCAAAGGATCCAAGGTGCTGGTCCAGAGTAAAATTGGTCTAAACCAACCAAGGCTAGCATTTATACACACGTGTCATCATTTTTCCAAGAAATGCAGAAAATGCCGCACCCTTTTTCTTTCACTTCAAGGTCCTCAGTCCCAAACCGGTTCAGCTGCTGATGTCATTGTTACTGCCAACCTGCCGTCTTTCAGGTCAAACACCACATATCACAGGGACTGAGTCAGCAATGTTATAGAGCTGCTTATGGCAGAAACTTTTATCTGACATAACTAGACCCATGTAATCCAAGCACTAGTACTACCAAGCATGATCAGGGTATGAATGGCAATTCTTACTCTGAGACACTTCTATATATGTATGTTTTTGAAAGGTTCTTTAAAAATGAAGTTGCTGGTGCAAAAAATATGTACTTCCTTTCGTACTCAAGATATTAAAACATTTTAATCGATATTTTGTGTCTAGAATGCTAATCTAGTCTACGATGTTTTGGTGTTGTTTTTTTTTGTTGTTTTTCTCAATTGCGGTGCCCTTCAGGTTAGTGAGTAGACGAGAGTAAGATGCCACCACATATATGACAGTATTTTGACAGTGGATGTCCAGGTGCAATTGAAAATATTTGCCTTTGGTCTTCCTTGTCACCAGAGGCTGTAGTTGCTTAGTAGTTCTAGACGGCATAGTAGGTCTAATGTCTAATTCCTGTGGTGATGTGTGTAAAATACAAGAGTGTACTAAAAGGTATTGCAGATTTGTCTGTCCCTAGACAGAGCCATTCTTATGCATAACTGGCAAAGCTTTGTCCAGGAGAGTGAGCTCCGTTGAGATAAATTTAAGTGAAGTGCCTTTCAGACAGAAAGAATGTGCTCTTATTCTGGCTCCCCAGCCTGCCCTTTGTAAGGCAGATTTGTAGGGTGTGGTCAACCTGAAACTTATAACCTCGCCCTGTACAAAAGACTATAATGATCTGGAGACCTAAAAGATGAAGAACAGTGGCCTTAACCAAATGCCATCTCACATACCTAACAAACCTGAACTAGGAAGGTGTTTGAACTTAAATACTGCCTTGAGTCAAGCATGTTGAAACTGTGCAAGAAAGCAGGATGACTGCATTACACCAAAACAAATAAAAGCAATCATAGTTTCTAGACATCACAGATGCCAAACATTGTCATCACTTACACAATACCAGAGTACACTGTACCAGGCGCAAAGCAGTTGGACAATAGCGATGAAGTATTTCAGTGTAAAGGCCATCTCTCTCAAATATGTAGTACAGTAGAAACACTGTTTGCAAAGCTAATCCATTTGTAATTATCTTATGCAATGACTTCAATAAGGGCAAAGGAGGATGCAGCGTGTTGAATTTAGTCTGTGGTGGACAAGTGTCCACAGGTTACCACTGATAAGGTGTGCAGTCTGTTTAATAAACGGGGTTTCTGGAAAATCTTCTTGGCTGTCAAATGTTCAATTTGTAGAATCACTAAGACTTAGCCCATGCTGTTTCTTTCTTTCTGAGATTGTAAATCCGGGGTCTTTTGCTCCATGGGGCAGGCTGGCTCTCACATCTTCCTCCGGCAGCGACAGCAGCAGGAATAGCAGCGGTCCACTTGCTCTTCATCCTCCTTCACAGTATAGGTGCCCTGGCTGTTATACGGAGGTGGATGCTGATTGTCATCTCTCATCTCTCCATAGACAGGGACACCAGCTGAAGTCTCCTCTCCTTGGGGTTTGAAGCTCCCATAAGGGTTTTGAGCAGAGCTACCATTGTAGGAGCTTTCCAGGGTCATTGGGTTGATGATGACCATGCTGGAGTTTCCATATTCACGCAGCTTAGCACGGGGAATGGTGACATTGCCATAAGGGTTGTCCAAAGAAAGATTCATGGTGTCAAGGTTTGTCAGTCCAAGGCTAACTAAGGGTAACCTTCTATGGCCTAGCACAGTAGAAGATTAGGCATGAAGCTGTACCATCAACAGTGAGACTGACACGATGTTTCTGATTGACTTGACACCTATGAAAATACAGTAGAGCTTACCAAAAATGATTGTTTAGGAATGTACTGTAATGCAAATATCAGGTTTTTACACAACACAATGTAATTCTTTCTATCATTAAAGCACAAGGAAATTGTTTATGTAGGAGTAGCAGGAATGGGAGGATCATGTGCATTATATGACTAACAAGCTCACCTACACTCGTAAAAATAAAGGTGCCAAAATAATTTGCCATAAAAGAACCACTTTTGGTTGCTTAAAGAATTTTTCAATTGATGGTCCTTTGAAGAACCATTTTTGTAAATGAGGAGAGTGAGTGTAAAAACCTACTAAATAAAGGTTTTTCCTAGTACCATATTTTCAAGCCAATAACCATTTCAGAACCTTTATTTTTAAGAGAATAGTATCAGTTATAATTTATTACCTTCCTTCAAAGTTGATAGTGTGATATTACAGGGGATAACCTAATAAGACTTATTTGATAAGACTATCAAATGAATCCACAACCAGATTAGTGCTCAACAGTCATTTCGATCAAATAATATTTATTTTGACCCCTTTTTATACTTAAAATGACCCTCATCCAGACAAACTGAATTGACTGATCTGTTTGCAATAGCAGTACACAAATTAGAACATAAGTTCCTACCGATGAACGTGTGTTCTGTGGAAAGAAATGGTGGTTGTGTCTCATCAGGCCCCAGAGCAGGTGTGTTTGATCTCCAGTGAGCTGTACGAGAGCTGTTCTTTCTGTTTTTTGACGCGTAATGTGGCACACCTGAACAGATGAAGTTGCAGAGAGGTGGCTGTCGAGGTGAAAATCGCGTTTGGTTCGAGCCCTGACTGGGAGTGTTTGTGTAACCCCGCCCTTGACTGTCCTAGCTCAATCACTACGTTAAGGAGTTAGTCAGCGGGTGGGGGATGGGGTGTCGACTCAGGAATGTCCCTCCTGCCTTTCACAGCCACAGGTGTGTTTTCCATGTTTAAATGCACTGCAGTGACACTGTTGAGATTTCTAGAAAGAATAAAAATGGGAAAAAAGCATGTAAACTAATAACATGCATATTGTGTTATTCACACAACAAAATGTATGACAGACATTGTCCCCAAGTTCTCGATATTCTGGAAGAAACCGTTTAGATGAGCTTTTCAACAAAATGGACAGCGTGTATGTTTAACCACATTCCTCACAACCGGATGTAAAACAGAAATTCCACATAAAACGCTATTGTACGGCTTTTGTTGTCCCTGAAACTACCCCCATTACTGAAACTACTGTCCTTAAAATTTTATGTCACAGCTTTGGAATACTAATTTACATTTTTTAAATGAATTAAAAATTACATCTACTTTACAATAGCATACCCAGACATGGCTAAGCTATGCAGTAAAATCCTTAAACTGTGAGTATTTTCATTCATATGTACTGAGTATTTTAATGTCATTTGGGTAAAATGTGTTGTATTGTTTTATGCTTTATTTGTAGCTTTTATTCTGTATGTTCTTCTTGAGGCACTTTATCCAAAATGATATTATGGCTAATAGTAATGAAAGCTAGTTTAAAGAATAACACTATAAATGGCCAACAGTAGTCCTCATTCCTTAACAACGTTAGCACATTTTGAATTATTCCTTTTAAGCTATAATACTCTATGTAATATGTTTAACATGTAAACAGAATGGTCTTGTTTGACTTCAGATATACTTCAAGTGATTAACTATGTTGATGGAATGCCATTACATTTCAGAAAGATGAAAGACACAGCACCATCTCAGTGCACACCTACTGGTTCTAATACATTCTTGTTAGGCCTCTAGATGCCACAGTGCTAAGTGTAAATGCAGCTATATTTAACTGAATAGAGTGCTAGGAGAAGGCGGCGCTAGACAGGTTGATCTGAAATGCTTCCTTAAGGATGGCAGGTAGAACTGGCATAACGTAACCTTTCCACTATGCAGTCACTAACACACAGAGACACATATACACACAGTCACACAATTGTTGCACTCCATTATAATCCGTAAAGTTAGCTCTATTGTAGTGGGTCATATGCGGGGTTCTCCGTGCCTGCTGTGTGTCCACACTGTTTTCTGGTAGAAAAGTGACAAAAACACATGACTTGGCTTGAGAGGCTCTTTAAAGCACAGGTAGTTATGGCAACAGCAACACTGGCAAAGCTAAATGGCAAAGGACAATGGAAGGTTAAGTGTTACAGCTGAACGCTCACTGTGTGAGTGTGTATGTGTTTAAAGTCAATCTAAAATCAAAATAGATCTTTTTTTAACCTTGTGAGTTCATGTCCCTGGTTATATTAAGCATGCTCATATCATTTAAAAGACAAAATTCTGATTTCCCATAATCTTTTGTTTTGCCCATCTCTAAATCATCTGCTGATTTTTGTCACCATATAACACCAGGCAGGGAAAAAAATTGACCAATAATACTGTGTTTCAAATCCACCTGACACCACCCCTACCTATTATCATGTCAGGTTAGCTAGTTCATAGGCCCACGCTGTTTCACTCAGAAATGTCAGGGTAAGTCAATGGTTGCTTTGCTGGAACTATCCATTTAATTATCCATTTGATGTGGTATTAAATATCAAGACGTTTCTGTCCCTAGATTTGCAAAAAAAAAAAAATGTCCAAACAAACATGGATCCACTGCTTGAACGTTTTTAAAAACAAACTGGAACTATGAAATAAACTTCCACACTCATTTTTAGGTCAAATAGAAACCAATAAAATGTCAATTAAAAAAATGTGTTAATCTTTTTAAAACTGGAATGACAGTTGCTAGCATTGACAAATAATATGATAAGTTGGGCACAATTGATAATTTATTGGGGGCATCTAAACAACTAAGGATGAAAATAGATAAACTTTTTGTTGGAGGTTTTAATTTGCTAAATCCTTGTTGGTATTATCTAGCATATATTTATGGACTCATATGCTCTGGTCAGGTAATACAACAATAGAACTCTTTGGCAGTAATTCAGCTCATCATGTTTGGAAAAAGAAGGTTGTGTGTATGTTCCCAAGAACACCACACCCACAGTGAAGTACAGAGGTGGGAATATCATGAAAAGGGGCTGCTTCTCTGTAAACAGTACTGAGGCACTACATGTCACATAATATACATTACATAGTAGCAGATATCTTACCCCAAAAAAAAGAAAGTCTAACGTCAGCAACCATATTTCATTTTTTTGTCAGCTAACACTGACATTGCCATGACTGATCTTGTGACAAAATGAAAAGTGATGAGCTAGAAAGAAAATAACATGACTTTTCTGTGAATATTGCAATAAATAAACAAATAAATAAAACATTTCTCCTCTGAAGGCTTAATTGATGCCTCATATCACTTAATTTGGCAGTACATTATATTATGGTAAATAAAGCATGGAAGAGTGAGGTAGATATGCAGATGAATTATTATATTTTACTCAAATTGTATATTTATAAACAAAATATATTAAGCAAAGACAACCTTTTCAAGTACAAAACATACTTTAAATTGTTATTTCATTTATTTAAGGAGCAAAAACATCAAACATGTGAATCACCTGTGTAAAAAAGTAAGTGCCCCTTTAAAATAATGTTTCATGAACCTTAGCAGCAATAACTGCAACCAGCATTTCAGACAATTTGATAGCCTTTCACTTTCTTGAATTTGAGGCCACTCTTTGCCGAACAGCTCTAATTTAAACACACTGGTAGATTTTTAGGCTCGTTCTTAATTCATGTTTTCTTTAACAGTAGCAAGTTTGGCAGCTCCCTCTGGTTTGATGATGTCCTAGAAACTTACAACTGGTTTTGTAACCTTTTTTCAGACTGATAAACTGTATTTCAGCAGCTTTTTTGCCTTTTCATCACAGCCTAGTGTGATGATAAAAACTTTATGGTGACAACATCACCCTGATGGTATATCTTAATATGAGTGATGTTTACATTCTACAGAGTTGTCTGCATAAAAGCCTGACTTTGTTTAATCAGCTGAACCTCATAATCAATTAAATTTGGTTAATTTGTTGCTTGAGTAACTAAGGAGGCATTTACTTTTTTAGTATGGTTTGCATATTGGATAACTTTGCCCCTTAGATAAACAAAATAACCATTTTAAAATGTGTTTTGTGTTTAATAAGGTTCTCTTTGTGCAGCATTACATTAAATAAAACACGTAGAAAGCACCCACTGTGGCAGATGTGCAATAATTTGGAAAATCAGAAAGGGGCAAATAAAATTCATGGCTCTATATTTCTAAATTCTGTGGTAGGGTGTTGCTGTGTGTAGTCATTTGCATATGTACAGCAAGCCAGAAATGTTTGAGCTGCTTTTGTCTTAGTGAAAGCGGCCAATAAACCATATTCCATAAGGTCTCTCTCTCTCTCTCTCTCTCTCTCTCTCTCTCTCTCTCTCTCTCTCTCTCTCT
>JAILXH010031174.1:47482-61394 GCA_023558415.1 Piaractus mesopotamicus
TCACCACCACATCAGTGTTACTGCAGTGCTGAGAATGATACACCACCCAAATAGTACCTGCTCTGTCCATGGGGGTCCTGACCACTGAAGAACAGGGTAAAAGGGGGCTAATAAAGTATGCAGAGAAACAGATGGACTACATCCATGGGGGTCCTGACCACTGAAGAACAGAGTAAAAGGGGGCTAACAAAGTATGCAGAGAAACAGATGGACTACATACAGTCTGTAATTGTAGAACTACAAAGTGCACCTATATAGTAAGTGGAGCTGATAACATGGACAATGAGTGTATTAACTAGTAATTATTTTTTATTAGTAACAATAAATATAACCGATGTCATTTAAGAAAATGTTACTCGTTGATAGATAAACTAGTTAAACTGGTGTTTCAGATATCTAAAACTGACTTCTCACTAGTCAGAACTCATTCAACATATGCTAATTTGTAGATGACAACACACGTCCTCTTTTCTCTGTCACATTCGAAGCACAGATTCTTTGGACTGTATTTCAAAATAAAAGTCAGTATGGCAGGTTACTATCATTTAGTTCATGAAATGAAATTATAACAACGGCCTCTCGTTGTGTAGTGTTAAAGCCCTGTTATCCCACATGCAGCAGTCTATCTTTGCACTCAACAACTCAATGCATATGTGTGGTGCATGAGGCAAATTTCTCATTAAGAATACCTGCATTTGGCAAGAGGTGGAAGATGCTCTGGCTTTCACATTTATCTATCAATTAATGTTATAATGTATTTTTCATGGCTTGCCAAATTGTATACATGCTAATGCATTTTTAGCTTATTTGGTTAAATTCTGGTTAACCTTTTAATTTTTTGGCTTGTTGGCTGCACAAGATTTAGATTTTGACCTGATCTAGGCCAGAAAAAAAAGATTTTGAGTAGGCCTGGTTTTCACTTTCACTGGAAATGCAATCTATCCACAATAACTCTCAAAAGTAACCTGCTGTTTATTTATACTGGTGCATTCATCAGCACACTTAATAGCAGTTTAGATCAGAAGTTAACATACTTGGTGCAGTACAATTAGATCTAAAATAAATCATAGACAAGGAAATCACAGATTAAACTCTGCTTTATTTTATCCTTTAGGGTCTAACCAACCACACAAATGTCATGGCCAGTAAAGATATTTGGCACATCTGTTAGTTACTTAAAACTGCTGATAGTTGTTGATAATGTAACTGCTCTTCTTGTTGCTGAAATGTTGTTGATGTTCCCGGAGCGCTCCAGTCACTCCCTCACCAGTGTGATCACATTTAACACTCTAAATTGGTCAGATTCTTCCTCTACCCTTCATTCCTCTCCTTCTCAACTGCCTTACATCCTGTGCCCTGCACTGATTTCCTGCACACATACCACCCTTTCCCCGCCTAATATCACTCTCATAAATATGCATTAAAAGACAAAATTGCAATAGTTTATGTATTCATTAAACCATTGGAGAGATTTGAAACATAACTTTGACTATTAAGAATTAGAATTGCATTTCAGAGATCAGAAACTATACGTATCTCTGATGCATATTATAACTAGTCATAACTAAATTAAAGATATCTTGAACTGGTATTTTTACTAGTCACAAATCAATCATGAAATTATGAACCTGGATTTTTTACCAGGCAAAATTAAAGTATAGACATCTGTAATTAGAATTTCTACCAGTACAAATGTAATTGCAGATATCTATAATTGTATTTTTTTACTAGTAAAAATTAAATTTTAAGTAAGACAGATCGAAATTCCATGTAAATCAATGGTAACAAATGACTAGTCAAAATTATATTATGGATGTGTCATCCTGGCAATATCACTAGAGAAAATAGTCTTACAGATATGTATAGTTGATATTATAGGTAAGTAAAAAATGCATATCAGACATGAAATCATAGTTTTTACTAGTAGAAACTGCACTGTAGACCTCTCGAAGTTGAGTTTTTAGTGGTAATAGCAAAGTTACGACAGAGTTATCGCTGGTGTGATTTTAGGCTGAAATGGCTTGCCACAGACCCCACCCCTGGAGTCTGGGGTGAGGGTGTGTGAAAAACTACATTTCGTCATAACCCACCATGAGCTTGGCTGCAGAACAGAAAAACGGAGAGCGAACACGGTCGTCTAGCTACACCTAGATTAAGCCTTGTCATTGCGTTTTGCCTTTTAATGTTTAGATTGGCGTATCTAGGTCTTTTGCCAAAAATAACATAGTTGACTGACTGAAATATTCATGAGTGCTGCGACCTCTCGTTTTATTTGAGTCACGTTATTTCTTTATAAATTTGTGACAATATGAGAATCAGAATTTGCTGTCATTTGGCACTTGTGATAATACTCTGCTATTCTAGAGCTGTGCATTCAGACACAAATAACCAACAATATGAGCCTTTTTGTCTTAACACGAAATCAGCACTCGGGCGCACTCGGTGTAGTTTTCTCCAAAAGTCTGCGGCGACAGAGCCTCTTCTCTTTTACTGGACCGTTTGGACAGCAGACCACCACGTCGAAGAGTGCTTGATAAGCGCCGAGAGATCTTTGATTCAAAATTATTTGACATTATGTCGTGAAACGCGCACATGGGATTCAGATGGCACGCACTCTTTGCGTCTGAATATAAGTTTGCTTTTAGATCCTCGTAGTCCATGTGAATTTCGACTAAGTGCAGTTGGCAACTTGATGCGACAGAGGAGGAACCTGAACCTGGGCCATCACGTAGGAGCAAAAATTCGCCAGAAGCGCGCTTGGATTTTACCTGGGACACTCTGGTGCGGCCGCGGAAGCACCGCTGGAAATTACGAGCAGTTAGGTGAGTAGATTTAGAACTAACAGTCATTCCCAGTCCTCCAGTCTTCATCTGACTTTTCATGAACGTAAACTTTGTAGCAGCTCTTAGTTAATTAAGCATGTGCAACATTGAACTTAAAGCAAAATCAGTGGTAAATAAAAAACTAAGGAACACTTTTTAAAGTTAATAATGGAGTCATGAAGTATTAGGACACTATTTACATCTGCATTACTTCTATCAAATTACCTTTTGTCACCTTTAGGAATGTTTGAGCGTGTAGACAGATGCTGCCGAGAGCACGATCACTGTAGCTACGTAATTCGGCCCTTCACTGTGAACTTTGGCGTCTTAAACCCTTCTCTTTTCACCATTTCACACTGCGACTGTGACAACAGGTGAGTGCTGCTGGGGCATGATTGCATTCCTTTCATATAATATATCTTCATAGCCTACAGGAAGACTCCTGAGAGTCGTAATTTATCCTCTTACCACCTGCATATTTCTGTCGCTGACACACACTGAGATAGAAATTAACTGAAGGATTTCTTTTTCTATACATATTCAACAGAATGGTACAGTAAATAGGAAAGTACCAAAATGTCTACTAAATTATTAAACACCAGGACATCCAAAAAATTGTGAGAGCAAAAAGTCGTCATTTCACATTTTAAAATTTATAGACAGTACATTTGCTTATTAGGCACTTGCACAGTAATGTACAGTAATGCTGGATTCTAAAGGTATTTATAGTATCTTGTTGTAATATCTGCAAGACTCTAAACACCATGCAAATTTCTCTGTCTCTCTGTCTGTGTGTGTTTTTTATTTCCCTGCCTTTCTCTCTTCCTCTTCTCCTTTCTGTCTTTTATGCTCTTAGGTTTAAGCAGTGTCTTCTCAATGCCAATGATACAGTCTCAAATATGGTGGGCTATACTTTCTTTAATGTCCTCAAGCTGCGCTGCTTTGATCTTATCCAGAAGAGTCAGTGCACTCAGCTCAACTGGTTTGGAATGTGAGTGTTGAAAACAGTGTGTTAGATGGCAGTATCATTAATTTTAATTTATTGTTATATTGTTTTGTCTGTTATACTTAAAGCTGGGATCAGAAAATCAGCTTTGTGATGCTTTAAGCTTTAAACACCAGGAGAAGGATTTAAAAACAGCAACAAGACCTACAGTTTGAAATGTCCATTAAAGTAAATTATTTATTACATGTCTTAAGATTGAGTTCATGCAAATAATCTTATAATCTCAGTCATGTGGAAAAGCTAATTACACACTGGTAAGGTAGCGCTTTTAGACCAATTTAATAGGCCAAAAGCATTTTATTAGCCAAGACATGCTTGGTGGCCTAAATGCTTCTTTAGTTTTGCCCTGGAGCTAATATAGTACTATACACGTACAAACAAAATTGAGCCTTCAAGATGGTTGCTACTACTTGGTTTTTGTTAGACAACTTATATTGTTCTGTCATGTTAGATAACAGTATGTAACACAATGTCAGAACCCACATTAATAAAACCAAAACTAAAGTAAGAGATTACTTCATAACTTGATGTGGTTTGATGATTTAGCATGCACTTTTCACTATGGTAACTTGTGGCTATAAGCTTCTATTAGCCTTATAACTCAAGCCATACCCAATTTTAAGGGCAGCTTGTGATGTCTGTGGCCACTTCTGAAATTTCATTGGCCATCTCAAATCAGATTCAAACATTTTTCAGTTTGAATTTGCAGAACAAGCTTTGTTCAATCATGATTCCGTTTCCAACAGTTATCACATTACACACCAGTGCACTGCTTGTGGGTCGATAAGCTTGTCTTTTCATTGTCATTTATCACTTATTTATGGAAACAAAATAAAATTAAGTGAAATGGTCAGTTAGCAGTTGTGTTAAAATGCTCCCTAATGTCCAGCACAAAACTAAAGATGCAAACCTCTGACACCAAGCATGTCCTAGCTGACAATTTATCCTGTATTTGGGGTAAGGGGAAAGTGTAGAAATTTGTGGCCCTCCCATGACTTTAAGAACTCTTTCTGCAGCCTGTGATGAACTCTTTGATTCATTTAAATTTATAGTAAAATTGTGACAAATAAAGATGTAATTGTGTATTCACAGCTGCTATAATGAAAGCTAGTGAAGCACTAGAGTTGAAGTGTCTTTAGTTGAACTGCATGTGTTGACTTGTCTGACTCCTTTACCTGTTTTTGCCTGTCTCAGGCAACACAACTACATTTCTATTATGTTCCCATAGTAGTCCCTCCATGTGTCAGTGATGTTTTTTTCTTTGTCTTTTCTTTGTCAGCATTTGTATATATGTATATATATTTTTGCATTTGGGCTCATGTAGCTTCAGATCTTTGATCTTTCTTTACAGGTGCACATCGGTTCAGGTTGCGCCTTTTGCAATCCTCAAAAATCTCACACCATATAACCTTACAAATGCAAATCCAGGGACCAGTGGCATCTCTGATTCACCACATGAATATCAAGTGCACGCTTCAGCTAAAGGCAAGGGAAAAAAAATGAAACCTAAACAAAGAAAGCAATCAAACGTGCAAAGGAGAATTCATCCAGTAGCGCTTACAAAAGGGGATACTCTTTTGTTGAGTGAAAAGATGCAGCAGCATTATGCAAAAACCAAGAAACTGTCACCAAGGACTACCATTTTTCCTTTAGTTTGGGAAAGCACAACGCCACCCAACTCAATCACAATCAAAAACTCTACATTTTTCCATTCGAAGAATCAAACCATAAATAAACTAAGGACATTATCAGTTCATAAATCTGAGTTTATGCAAATTACTCCATCCCCAGGACCCACAAGAACCATTCATACTCATACTACATTGTCTCAGGCAAAAGGATTTAGTGCTCAAATACTAATGATTACTTCGCTGACCAAAAGTTCCACAAATAGAAGAAAGGCAACCACATCTCAAAATGCCACAATACAGATCAAGTTGGTCCAAACCTCTCGTAAACCTCCGTCAAAGCATAATTGTGATTACATGAAACCTACAAGGGACTTTAACTTCCAGTCAACACAAGAGAAGGGAAAGGAATACAAAGTGGACAATGCATCAAACCTGAAATCTTTGCATGCTACTGTATCTCCAAAATTTTCAACAACATCTTTGGTGAACATATTTCCAAGGACTGGCAGATTATTTGTGAACAAGACACAATCCAGAAAGAAGGCCATATTTTCAAATAGAACAAGTGCACCCCAAAAAAATACAGTGCCAACCAAATTCCAAAGCCAAACTAAGATCAAGAACCCAACTCCAGCTAAACTTATGCCAACTACAAAACCTAGAAGCATACTCTCGAAAGACATTATTTCATCCCCTGAGACAACATTATTTGTCAGTGTGCCTCTATTAAAGTCATGGGAAAGTGTGAGGTTTAAGAATGCTTCATCGACAAACCAGGAAACTATATCTTCAGCCATGAAAAACATTTATGTAACGAAAAAGTGTAAATCTCCCAAAAATTCTTCCATAGTAAATAATACTTCTAAAGGAAGTATGACCACAGCATCAAGATCTGTAACTCGAAAGCAAAAATCTACATCTGTTCCACAAAAAAAGACAGTATCTTCAACTGAGACAACTGAAACACTCAGTTATTCTTGGAAGGAAACCAACTCTACTTCTAAAGAACCAACAGGTAAAGTCTTTGTTCCATGTTCCATTGTGTATATAGATCATCAAATCATCATTTATAGGATACTTTCTATTGGGAGGTGGCTGTCCCAAACCCTAACCCCTAAATTTCAAATTGTGAAAACAGTACCTTTTTTGTTACTTTAAAATATTGTTTCAATGTTGTTTTTTCTTATTTATTTTAAAGTTAAGTTGAAAAATTTAGATTTATCATCAATTAAATTTTTAAATAAACAACTTTATTCAAACAATTCTGTCTCACATTTTTATGTCACTACCAAAACACAAAAGAGTTTTAGTCCATAGGCTGATCCTTAATTTAGCTGCATCCCTGCATTTCAGACCAGGTATTGAGACTGTATGGTCATGTCATGAGCAGTTAGATCCATTTGTTTCTAAGTAAATGTGCCCCAACATCAGTAGAATTACCCACATACAGCATTAAAACAACCTAATTACTGTATTAACTCCTAAAATCCTAAGGGCTCATGTGGTGACCACACTTCAGGTTCTTACTGTAATACAGACGTATGCAAAACTACATGTTCTGTTGATTTTCTAAGTGCAAAATACACATCCTCTAACACACTTCTGCACATTGAATACACACACACACACACACACACACACACATCCACACATCTTCTAAGCCGCTTCTCCCTCAGGGTCGTGGAAATTGAATATAATTACCGCTTATTTGCTGAATGTTAGATTTTGTATATCAGCTACATTTTTCCCTAAATTGTTAAACTCAGCAAATAAATAGAAATTGTGCACAACATTTGGCAGAAAAATTACATATTTAAGTGTGTTCCCTGTGCAGGATGTGTCAACAAAACAGTGTTTAATTCGAAAATCAACAAAACATGTAATTTGACTGCATACAACTGTAACTACATAATTTAAATATTAGTTTCATATTGGAATTGCCTCTATTAGTACTAACTCTTTCATTCACCATTAAAAACAGAGGCACTGAATATAATATCATTTTAAAGCCAAAACAACCAGATAATTAAATGTAAGAATTGAGATGAATGAGAAGTAAGACTTTTTGTTTATGAAAAACAAAATTTGATTTGCTTAAATATCTTAGCTCACTACAACTGCTACAGCTGTGACCTGAAACTACATTCCCCCGGACCTGTATATCTTAAAATTCCTGAGATGATGCTAAAGAGAACTGGAGGATGTATTTTTTCTAACTCTGTATTTTTCTAATTAAATGTATACTCCATTAATTGCAAATGTTGAATCTAATGGGGATAAGCAAACATTTACATCTAAGGTAAAACTTTTCACTGGTAGCTGGAACCCTTAAAGTCTCTATAGAGACATCAAAAAACAGACCACACTAGATTTTAGGCGTGCCGTTACAGATGTGGAGCATTTTAACATTGCACTGCATATCATATCTACATTTTCAGCATCTGATTTGGCTATTTTTGACTCTAAAAGGTGGGTTTATTTTGTTTTGTAGGATTCCCACTGATATGTGATGCATTTAGATACTTGGATGATTGCAAGTACAGGATTGGACCAATGGAAAATATATATGGCCATCGCAACATGGAGTCCACTACAATCTACCATTGTGACTGCATATACAGGTTAGTAAATAGATTCATTGAAAAGGGGTTATTGATTCATTTCTCTTAATTGTCTTATCTCACTCTTTCCTCTTTCTTTCAGGTTTACCAACAATTTAAAACAACTCAAGAAATCCAGTATCCTGCAGTTTCTTCTTGGCAAATTTGTGTCTCTCTCCTGCATTAAAATATCAAATATTAAAGAATGCAACAAAACCACAGGGTTTGTACATTAACAATAATGCACAAACAAATACACAAATATTCTGCTGTTGTTCAGTCAACAACATAATTTTATTTTAAACTTTTCCTACTAGAGAGTAATGTGCATTTGTTTTTGTTTTTTTCTATGTGCATAGCTGTTCTGCCATCCTTTCCAAGAACACAGAGCTAGATTCATCACTGAAGAAAATGGAAGAAGATCAAGCCAATACAAAACATATTAAACAGCTTACCAACAAAAGAGCTTCTCGCAAACTTTACAAATATTGTCTCAGGATTTTAAATCCCAGAATTCCAAAACATGTAAAGAAAAGTCCTTCTTCACACCTGTAATGCTGATGGGAAAATAAAAAAATAAATAAAGAAATTGATCTTTTGGTTCTGAAATTAAATGTCTGTGTGCATCAACACACCCAAAAGCTAATGTTGAGTTAGAATTGTTCATTATTGCCTGAGCCCCAGGGCAAGGATATATATTCCCAACAAAGTTAAAGACAGCAAATAATAAAGTGAGATCATTTTATCCAATTCATGCAACAAAATGTGAATTGTGAACTGTTTTCAATTATACAAAATCAATTTTATTGCAGGCAAGTATATAAAATTATTCCAAAGTAGTAGTCCTGTTCTGCTTCACAAGTTTCAAATAATTAGTCAGACACTAGGACGCTGTAAATAAAAATTAAGAAATTTTTGATGTGTAGAGAATGACCAATTGAGCTGTAGATGATTATAAAATGACCGAGCTGTGTGGTTTTGAGAAATAAGTTTTAATAAAATAAATCTCCAAAATTCATAACATTTCAAAAATGGAGATCAAAGCCCAAGGCATAACTTGACCAAAAAAACCCTGTAAATTGGTAATTACAGTATATTTATCATTTACACAGTTGTCGTTCACAAAATTTTTTAAATTATTGAATAAGACACTTAAAAAGACCTTTTGGCAAGTAGTTTATAATATTTAAATCCACACGATGCAAGTTCCTATATATAAAATAACAAAACATATGACAAGTGACTTTTGAATGGTAGTAGTGTATGGTTTGAGTTGTGATCTTTATTGGAAAGCAAAATAATATAATTTGTCCTTCATTTGTATAACAGTATACATTTTAATAGGTATTTTGATAATTGCTAATTTGGTATTAGAAAGTTTTTATATGCTCAGATGCAACCAAACACTGCTCAAAACTCAGCTTAATAACCCTAACACTGGGAGCAATGAAAAGTACATTCTGAAGATGTGACTGAAAGTTAAGCCTGTGACACAGGTTGAAACTCAGTACTGTTGCAGTACAGTACTTCAAGTACTGTAGCTAAATATTTCAAGGTAGGGGAGGCTAGTGTTCAGTGATGTGTGTTTCTTCATATTGCAAATGATGGCCAACTAAGATGAATTCCTTCTTGCCTAATGTTTTTATTGCTTCATATTTGTGTGAAAGTCCCATATAAAAGTACATGTTCCATGACTTATAATTGATCTAACTGGTCTGGCTGAATATACAGGGTCTTACAACGATCTGAACTTTATGTTAAGTCATGTTTGAGTCCAAAGCAATAAAAATGCAGTCATCTTATTTCACCAAGTAGTTCCATATCTAACACACTAGGCTCCAGCACCATAACCCCATCCCCCCATCCCCCACGCCCACGGATTTTCTAGAACATCCCAAATATTCAGTACTGGGCATCACAGTAATCATCCACGTGATGGCGCTACTGTTCCATACTAAAAACAATCAAACAGCTTGTCATTTCCATTAATTAGTTTTGCATGCAGGAACCCGTACTATTCAAAAGTAAGCAGTGATATAAAATGGTTAGCATGGTAAGACAGTGAACATTACACATTACTGAAATAACCATAAAGGACCACAATCACGAGCAGTACAAACCATATCTGTTGAAGGATATTTGATCACATAATAACATATTGTTTAAACGATTTATCATTGGAACGGGTTGTTGTGTTCATACAAAACCGCGGTGTACACTGGGAAAACTTGGCTCAGGAAAAATATGGCGTCTCGCTGACAGCTGTGCAGGTTTCATTATCTAGTTGTCTACCAGTAATATCAGCAGTATAATTCAAGGCGCACTTGCCTTTGCACGTATAGTCTATTTTTATGGTCTGCATTTAGATCTCGATTAAAAGGGATTTAACGCTAACTGACACAACTGTGGAAGAGCAGTATATTAGATTTCTGTGTCACGCCCACCTTTCCGAAAATACGAGAGCATAGCTTGAGCGGTGAAGCTAGCCGGTCTGCAGTGCCAAGGGAAAGCTAGCCAGCTAAAAGTAGCGAGCGTTCATTCTAGCTTGTCTAGCTAAGTAGCTAGCTAGGTAGGTAGCTAGCTTAGCTGTCTCGCTAAACGGGCGTTGCTTAGCTGACACCAATATAACTTAGCGTTACTTTTGTCGTGTTTTGCTGACTGACGAAATTATGTAGGCTACAGGGTACAACTTAAACGTCGTATGCTCTAGTTTAATGTTTGTAAATTTTGGGACTGTCTTCAGGGGAGAAAGAGATGGGATCAGGGGCCGTGGATTCGTCCCAGTGGTTGTCTGTAAAGGAGGAGACTATTTTTCTTCACGACGGGCTGATTCGGGTCACGGACCTCGCCGAATTACCCAGCGAAATTGGAGTCTCAGAGCAGGGTGACGCTGAGCAGGAGGTAACCCATAGCCTATACATAAATGTACAAATTCAAACTAGGTTATAGTTAACTGACACGACCTGCTTCTTGTTAGCATACGGGTGTAAGTGGTGAGTTAGGCCAGTTGTTTGGGTACGGATCATCGACATTCGTTTTGAAACAACGTAAGTTAGAGTTGTCTAGCTGTTTACCTTAAGTATATGGTTCGCCTGACATCGAGGAGCTGTATGGTTGCATGCTAAGTACATTAGTAGGTCACTGTCTGATACGTTAAGTCAGCCTGTCTTATAGTTCATCTGTAGGCGCCTCCCTTACAACGAGCTGCCCGGCCCTTACAACTAGCTTAGGCTAGCTTGCTAAGTTAGTTAGCCAGCGTAAGCAGAGGTTAGATAGCTAGCTTAGCAGTGTAACCACGTTATGTGTTAAGCTAGATATGTCAAGTAAATTAAGTTCTAATAAGTACTTATATGTATGCTTAGTCAAGGTTCAATTATGTGAGTAGATGGTAACATGATAGCTACTTAATCGAATCTATCTGGGTAATTTGGTATAATAGTTGGCATCTTGACAATTAACATGACGTTGACCTTTTCTGTCATGCAGGGAGTAATTAATATTGTAGGATGGTACACTTACCTGGGTTCTAAAAATATATGAAAAACTATTGGATCAACTAATTACAGTGTCTTGCTGTCGAGGTCGAATAGAAAGGCGGTGACATGGGCAGGCAGGTTATCAATGTCTCTTAAATTGTCACGAGAGTTCTGCTGAAGATAAGTTAGGATATCAAGACTGGACAGAAACAGACCGCAGTGTTGCCAAACATGCGTTTGCTGCTTTCACAACACCAGAGTCATTAGTGTTGTATGGCAAAACCCTATTAACACTGCATGTTCTTTCTTAAACTGTCAGAGTTTCAGTATGTTCTGTTTTCCATGTTCCGTTTTCCATTTGTGGACGGTAGCTATGGAGGATGCTTTTTTTTGATCAGAAATGTTTTACAGCCTCTTTAAAATCAGTTCTTCATCGAAAGCTTTAAGGTATATTTTTGCATTAAATCTGTGTTTTGCACCACTTTTAAACATTAAGCCCAGCGGATAAACTGGGTGGTCAAGTAGAGTGAGGCCTAATGCACTCTCCCACGCAATGCACTGTCCCACGCAAGAGCAAAGATTTCATATCTGTGCCTCATCTTGCTGTAGACCAAAATCCTATTTATTTCAGCTGTTGAAATCATGTTAATATTGTGCTGTTGCTTAACTGTTTTGCCCATTGTTTTCCACTATATAACCTTACTGCAGTTTGAGCACAACAAAGTCTGCAGTGATTTGCAACCTGACCCTCCTAAGGACTATGGTAACTCAATCAGAGCCTGTTCACAGTAGGCAGTGGGAAGGATGAAGTGGCAATGAGAAGGACACTGAGAAAAAAGGGAGACGTTATATCAGAGTAACATTTAGAATAGAAAGGGCAAAAGAAACACAAGTCTTAGGAAACCTGCTAGAAAATTAATGTGTACATTGAAACTGGAAATTTGTATGCAAACCCACTGTGAATGTGCTGTTATTCTTGCCTGTATAAAATAACTCTTGGAGCTGACTCAAAACAACTAACATTGTTTTATTAGATGACATAAACAAAACATCAAGGCATCTGTTTTGTAAAGAATCATTTTACAAATGCCGATACAAATGTTTGTAAAGATTAAGGTGTTGCTGTCTGATACTGTCCTGGGAATGTTGTTGGGGCTGGAGCTGCTAATCTGAACAAATTGCTCTCTGTGAGGTTTATTGCTTTTCCAGTAGAACCCCACACCAGAGCCCATAGGACTCTTTGTCTAAGCACAGAACTGAACCACATGTTGGCACACTAACTTGGCAAAATTAGTAACTCACCAGAAAGCATTAGCAAAGAAATAGAAAGTTGGGAAAAGCATTAATATTACACAAACATTACACAAGGCTGAAGAATTTTCTATGATTTTATGGAACTCAGTCATATTTGATGTAATTGGCGATTCATTGCACTTCCGCTTAACTGCTTACAATTAGCAGTAACTGTAGAATTTGTACAGGCCTGATTACAAAATAGGGACAGTATGTAAAATGCTAATAAAAACAGAAATCAGTGAATCGGTAAATTATGTTTAGCCTGTAGTGAAATTGAAAACGCTCCAAAAAAAGTTGACACAGGAGCATGTTTACCACTGTGTTACCTTACAACGCTTAATAATAGTTTGAGGACTGAAGACATTAATTGATCCAGTCATATGTCATATTTTGACCTCAAAAAGACACACATTTTCAAAAACTGGAAGTACTGGATTGCAGGCAGGCCAGTTTAGCATAGACCCTCTCTGATTACGCAGCCACGCTGTTGTAACACATGCAGAATGTGGCTTGGCATAATAATGTTGAAATGTGTCCTTGAAATAGATGCCACCTAAAAGGCAGCATGTGTTGTTCCAAAATGTGTTCAGTGTTGATGGTGCTTGTGCAAGTTACCCACTAAATGCCCCCCAATCCCATAGCCTGCATATCAACTTGGCGTGCTGTAGGTCATGTCTGAGCTGTGGATGTGTCTGGATATGAAGCTCATCTGAGGTTCATCTTAGTATTCCTATTCTTAGTATTCCAGTGAAAGGAACTCTTAATGTTTCAGCATACCAAGAGATTTTGGACAGTTTCATGCTCCCAACGTTGTGGGAACAGTTTGGGGATGGCCCCTTCCTGTTCCAACATGACTGCGCACCAGTGCATAAAGCAAGGTCCATAAAGACATGGATGAGCGAGTTTGGTGTGGAAGAACTTGACTGGCATGCGCCTCAACCTGATAGAACACTTTTGGGATGAATTAGAGTGGAGACTGCGAGCCAGGCCTTCTTGTCCAACATTAGTGTCTGACCTCACAAATGCGCTTCTGAAAGAATGGTCAAAAATTCCCATAAACACACTCCTAAACCTTGTGGAA
>JAILXH010031186.1:0-10438 GCA_023558415.1 Piaractus mesopotamicus
TATCGCGATATGTATCGATATCGAACGATATGAATTTTGTTTATCGTGATAACGTTTTTGGCCATATCGCCCAGCTGTACACTACAAATACTCAGAGATTTGTTAAAGTGGGTTATTTTTGGTTACATGAATCCAGTTCCAACTTATCAAGTGTCAGAAAAATTAAATGTTGCGATACATATCTTGTATTGTGAAAATGCCTTCAAGTATTATCATATCACGATTTTTGCCATGTCACTCACACCTACATGGTACATGGATCTTATTCCTTCTAAAAGACAATGACAAAATTTAGAAGTAAACAGCAAAGGTTCAGGAGAGTGATACCAACTGGTGCCACTTTGAGTCAGTAGGGTTCTTCATCAGTTACAGTACACATCACTAAATTGCAGCATGGTTTGTTTTGAAGAGCAAAAGTGCACACAGAGTAGATGGCTAGTCAAAGTCCCAATAAAACCCAGGTGACAGCAGGCCTTATGTGCGCTTTGAATATTGAAACTTCATCTCAAATCTTTCCTGCACTGATTTCAGCATTTAGCTAGAGTATGGGCCAGTGACTGTTACAACACATACCCTTATTCAGAGCACCCTTGCCAGTGCCAGTGCTAGCACCATGTGATAATTGTCTTAAGGAGCATTCCTCACTGCAGCTAATTAACGTCAAACACATGTTCAAGCACTTGGTTAGAAGTATTTCTGTATCTGTTCTTACCTTAAATTCTGGCCATCCCACACTGGATGACCACCCTGATGGCTGGGGAAGATTAGTAAGTGAGGGAAGTGTGGATCTACTGATTTATATGTGCAGAAGATCCAGTGAAGCTGATACTCCAACTCTTTAGTATTACAAAGACAAGCTGGTGGCAAAGTTTAGGGGGGCTATAGAGGAATGCTTAGAAGCATGGGTTTATATTGCTTACTAGAGTAATTTCATACAGGCTCCATTCCCTTGCTAGCCACAGAAAGGAAGGCAGTATAGGGATGGCTGCTTGGGATCAGGGATGCATGGAAGGACTCGCATCTGGGTAATCTGACCACCATGGGTCGACACTACACAACACTGCAGAATAAACAAATTAGAACGATACAGAATCTATTAGAGCTTTATTGTAGTGTGATTGGAGGATCCACTAAAAAACACTATCGATTTCTATCAAGGAAGGAAGGCTTGTACTGTAATTGCCAAAAAAGCTAACCCTTACCATGTTTCTTGCAAAGTAAGTGGAAGAGCTTCAAACACTCCAAAACAATCAGCTAAGCCACAAAAACCTCTCATTCTTGCAAGAAGATATGAATATTGTTGCTTGCCTATATGTCAGACTACTCTGCAGACCACAAGAAAAAAATGTGGCCAATTAACTCAGCAGCACAAGTGTGAAAGTCACATATTTACAAACTTATCACTTTCAGCTGTTGAGTTCCCTAAGGGTAACTCAATCCTGAGACCTGGAGGCACTACCATGGCTGACAATACCACCCTAGGCAACACACTGCTCACTAAGCAATGGAGACGTGTCTTGGGAAGGAAGTAGGCTGTTTTACCAGCTGCTCACTCAATCAAAGTAGTCATAATTGCATGGACATGGCTAAACAGGTGTCTCCCTCCACACACACACACACACAAAGACAATAGAGGCCTGCTCATAAGCACAAGGCTCCTCTTAAGACTCCTGTCTGTTCAGTATGAATTGAGAGCAGACTGAGCATCATTTGTCACGGGATAGCTGGAGAGGAACACTAAATCCACTCTAACTAAAGCTTGTCCAAACAGCAGTCATTCCAGGGTTGAACTGTGAGTAGTACACTACAAACTACGTTGATCTTCTATTAAGACAAATAGGATGAAAGAGAGGCAGATCATGTGGCCCGACGGTCACAGAAAGATATTTGATTAGTTCTGGTGGAAAACATCATAATACACATAAATTATGTTTTTGTGAACAGTGCCATTAATTTCACAGAGAAATGGACTACTGCATTAAGATTTTGCTTTGGGTGCTAACTACAATGCAACTACAAAAGGGTTAAAGTAAGGTTTTATAGGGTTACACAGTGTATTGTATTTTATCATCAGGGTGATATGACCCGTGAGCTCTACAGGCATACCACAAATGCGTGTAATGAACACTCCCTGGCAGGGCTCTAGATAAAAGTTGTTTTTGCAGTCTCTTGTGTGGTAAAAAGAAGACAATACAGAAGAGGCATACAATACCTGATCAGGTACCTGATTTGTCCCCAGCAGTGCACAGTAACTTCCAGTTTTAAGACCTGCGCAGTTTTTTTTTTTCTATGTTCAAGGAACATCATGGATTGTATTAAACGGAAATATAAAAAATAAAAAAAATAAAAAAAACATTCCCATAATCACACATTTTAAGCATGAAATCTAAGTGTATCTAATTCATAGCATGTATCACTTTCACAAATTCTCAACTAACAACCTCTAGTCACCAGCTAGCCTAAAAGGTTGAATTGTACCTCAACACTGGTGAAAATCTAACACTAAGTATCACTAAAGAAAATGTTTAGCTACAGGTAGTCTCTGTGTTATACAATGCACATACAATATACCGATGGGTGGTCATCAGTGGGTCAATGCCAGTAGGGTTCTGGGAACTGATGGGCAAGTTTATAGCCCTGCAACAGTCAATAAGGGGAGCAGCTTGCTTTCTGGTTACAGACGAAGGTTTTTTTTTGTTTTGAAGGTTTTTGCTGTTTGAACATGACATCACGTTACTGCGCTGGGTGGTGCAAACTGCAGATGGAGAGCAGGAAGTGATTTCCTAAAATGGAATCACTATCATAATCTCTCAAAATGCCATGGTTTGCGTCGTTTATGGTTTCTCAAGTCGATCTAATTAGAGAAACCACAATAAGCTTTTATCAAGTACCAAAAATTTGTTGTTCATAAGACAGACAAATGCAAGAATTTGACAGAAAAAAACCTTCGTCTGTAGTCGGGAGGAGCGAGGTGAGACAGTCTGGTTCCAGAAGTAAAAATCCATTCATAAACGCCATAGTGATTTTCATTTTTACCCATATTCAGTCAATGTAGACTCACCATGGCATTTTACTGCCTCAATTCAAATAAAGAAATACATTACCAATAGGTCCTAGAGTGAGCTTTACCAATCAGAGATGTCGCTGTTATCACTGAGACTTAAACAGTGGTTTGGCGCAAGAAAAGCACAAAGCAAAGCAGCCTCAGTCAGCGAGGAGAAGCAGCAATGCAGTTTCACTGTCAGATATGATGAATTTATTTAGGGATACAGAGGAGAAAAGAGTTCAGAGGGCTAAAAATCAGAGTTTGTGTAGTGTAGTGTAGTTTGTGTAGGGGCAGTTGGACGGTTTCTGTCAGATTTGCCAGCGTGTACGGGGCTGTGGAGGGTTTTTACAGATAAATATCATGAACTCCACACAGATTATTCCATAATGTCATGCTGCAAAAAACATAAAACCATTCAGAGACAAGAATGCCCTGCTTGGGGACCTGCCCTGAGTGAGTTCATC
The DNA here is from genome assembly GCA_023558415.1 of Piaractus mesopotamicus. Taxonomy (NCBI): domain Eukaryota; kingdom Metazoa; phylum Chordata; class Actinopteri; order Characiformes; family Serrasalmidae; genus Piaractus; species Piaractus mesopotamicus. The sequence goes on from JAILXH010031186.1 coordinate 3,511, forward strand.
CAGTTTGGTAGCTGTCGGGTAAAAAAAAAAAATAATAATAATAATAAAAAAAATACAGTTTGTGTGTGGGTAAAAATGAATTGGGGTCTATGGGAGAAACGAGGGATGAAAAAAAACTTCCACATAGAGGAGTGCAGGTCAGTATGGCTGTGGATTAGAGATTTAGGACCAAGGCAGTTGACATGGTGTACGAAGTGTTTATTAAGTCATTCGTAAGGAATTGCCAAGTTATGCGTTGTTCAAAACAAATGTGAGTCTATGAGAGGAAGTAGGGATGAAAAAAAATGATACATGCAGAAGTGCTTTTGTGGCTGTCGGGGAAAAAGAAAGATTAGTGCTTTTTTGGGACAAAAATGAATGGGACCCTATGGAGGAATGAGGGATGAGAAAATGACACATAGAGGAGTGCAGTTCAGCATGGCAGCAGAGTTTAGAGACCTTTAGAGATGTGGCGTTAGATAAGCCAGTGAGATGCGTTCAACAGCTGCTTCGCTGTGCTGCTCGTTAGCCGCTCATTAAACATCTCCAAGCTTTAGGTATTTGTTGATGCATTTATTGAGGTAAGCTAATGTTGGCTTATATTTGCCAACTATCATAATTCGTTCTACGTTTAAAAGCACCTCAGAGTAATTCAAATTCAAATGAGAAGCCAGCAAACAGGAAGCTGACTTCAGCCTTATGCATGAGTTTTTAGAGCTCTGGCCATGGCCCAATCCCATTTCACCTCTTGCCCCTACCACATATCCCTTAGCCCTCTGTTTTGCGTGTTCACGTCTAGGGTTAGGGTGTCCCAATTTTTGTTGAGATAGAGGGGTACGGCGAAGTATTAGGGCTACATGGCCCTCCAAACGGAGGTTTTTCAGAGGCTTACTCCAAACAGAGTGTTATGAGAAAAAAAAGAAAAACCGGCAAGATGGAGCACAAGAGACCGAAGAAACCCACAAATGTAGCTAAGTATTTTCTCTGTTAAAAATTACAATAACCATTGTATTCTCTTAGTTTAATGTCGTTTCAATGTATTATGTTTGTTTTCTTCATAACAAGCATAAAAAAAAAGAAAAATCACTAAAAGTATGCTAATGTCTTGGTAGCTAGCTAGCTAATTGTCCTGTTCCACCTTAAATAGTCCAGCAGTATTTGATGCCTGAAGCGCCAGAATGTAACTGCTGCACCATTTAAGGTGGAACAGGAAAAATCGAACAAGAAGCTGGTGAATAGCTGACTTCAGCTTTGTATCACCAAAGAATTAGCGGTGGGTGATAATAAATAATTGTCTTATACCCCCTCTTTGAAAACATATGATGCCCTAAATGTAACCAAAGCCCTGCAGCGAGGTTGCTGAACTTTTCCCTTCTCTGCTATCACTGAAGACGGGCCGGGTCGCCTACAGAGCACCGCTAATAGCCTGTTAATGAAGCTATTTTTTTTTTTTTTTTTAATCTGAGGGTTGTCCCATTTTGTAAAGATTTCAACCACTACCCTTTGTAACTCTGTTCCAAGGGGTTAGGGTGACACTCAAAAACAAGGGGGAGGGGTTAAAAGAAGGAAGGGGATTGGGCCCAAAGCTTGTTAGCCACTTTTTTGTAAAGTCTCATGGATTGGAATGTTCTGAACTCTGAAGAAATGCAGGCTTTAGGGATGCAGTCCACCAGTCTAGCTGATCTCCTCATAGTGTTTTCTGAAGACTTTTCATCTTTTCTGTGGTCATTCTGCACCATTTTGCTTTTATCCACCTGCAGGGTTGTAGCTGCAATAACGGTGATGAAACGATCAGAGTTACAGCTTTCCTACCAACATTGGCGACGTGGCCTTCTTAATGACGTTATCGAATACTATGAACACAGCTGAAAAATCGCTCCTCTGCATAGATGAGAGCAAGCATACATCATTTCCCTGTTGTCCAAATGACCACACCCACTTCTGAGTGAAAATAAACCCGGTCAGAGTGCCAGCACCAAATTGGAAATACTAGTAGCACCATGCCTAAAAGCAGCTGCATCACATTTGGCTTGTCTAAAGGTTAAAAAAAAAAAAAAGATTTTTACAATTTTCTTTACTTCCCCAAAGAGGGAAGGACAGCAAGAACAGAGACCTGTGGTGTCAGGCCATCCACACGAAAATAGTAAACTGTGGGACCAGTCTGGTCTGGTTAAATAATCCAGAATGAAGTTCTAATGTTAATTATTATGTGAACAACAAAATTATGCACTGCAAAAATCACTGCAGTATTACCTCCCTATTTCATGACTAAATAAAGTACAGTATGAGATGGTGTTTCCAGGGTTCAGAACACACAACATACTCTGCAGGAGGTCCCCACCCTTGCCTTGGCTGGGTCTCTTCACAGCGTGAAACCTGGAATGTGACGCAATTAGCTGCTTCTCAACACTTGTGGTGAGATGGCAATCTCGTCAACCCCTTGCCCAAAAAAACAATAAATAAACAGACACAACATAAGCACGATGGTTTAAGCAGCACAAAACACATCTAAGACTCATTTACACAAAAAAATGATCCTTTGTGGAGGATGTGCCAACAAACTTAGCAAGCTGACCAGAATCACAAGCATGTGTATTTTCTCTGGTTTAAGGGTCTGGCAGGCTTCTCTGTTAACAGCAGACACACATACAATATTTTGGCACCTTTCTCCTGGACACACCGAAAACTACTTACTTTTTTTGGACAGTGGCTCTTGTGCCACGACATGCCCCCAATGATACTGTTAGCAACCGGACGATGCTATACTGCACTTTATCTCACAAGCCTACATGATAACATACTGTTGTAAAACTTCGCTAAACTAGATGCTTCCATTTTACATCCTTGCACCACACTGTGTATGTTTTAAATATAAGCCTAAATTAACTAAAAATAAGGTTTATTTATTATTCATTCCAGTCACAACTCATTCTTATACATTTGTAGGTAGGTATGGGCATGTTTCCACTAGAAAATCTATACATAGTCCTTTTATTGCATAAACTCCAAGAGCATTTGCTGTTCAGGAAAAATGCTGCAGTGTTGCTAAAATTAACACCAGGGAAAATTGCTCATGTAATCTAAAGCATATGGAATCTAATTGCAGTTTTATTCTGATCTTGTAAAAAGAACGACTTGTCTTTAAGGAGTGTTCCGAACGTTAGCAGTGTTTACAAACTCTCTACAGAAATATGTGCTGTTACTCTTGCTTGAAAGCATGCAAATAGTTAATCATATCCAACACACAGGAGTTAATTTGAACATTTTGTTTACATTTTCTTTCAGACATGATTCTGAACTTTATAATCAATCAGTAATATACATACAGGGAGTAAAAAGTAATGTTCCAGTAATCTGCATTTTGACCAGTTTTCAAAGCAACACGAAACAGCTAAGTAGTTTGGTTTAGAAGCTAAATAATCAGTCCCCATATTTAAGGTGCAAGCATCAGCAAAATGATTTAATATGCCAAGGAGAACAGTCTCTGAAGTAAGTCAACAGCATAAGCTAAACAGACAAAATGCATCAACAAAAAGAAACAGTCGTTGAAGTTCACCCATGGATGTAGAGAGACACTGGAGTAGTCAAGTGCTAAACACCACAAAACTATGGCCACAAAAATGATTACAGGACTGAATCAGCACCTCTGTGAATTAATGTCCTGAGCTTCTCGAAGTTTGGATTTATTGTAGGTCTTACGCTCCTAAAAGACACACAATGCATAACCAAAACATATTATGGTCTGATGAGTAATTTTCAACTTTTTTTCAAAATATGTTTGAAGTAAAGAATGCCTTCAGCCCACAATGTCTGTTCAACACGGTAGATAATCCACAGTGGTATGAGCAGCCACCTCATAGGAGTCATTAGAGGTCTCAAAACAGTACATCTAAAGACCATTGCAAATCTATGTTCTGGAAAGCAGAGATCCATCAGCTTCATCCCTCAAAGAACTGGAGATCAAACTTTGGTACAATTTTCCACTACACACTAACTGCTCTAAGCAAATATTCCTAGAAGGACTGAAGTTGTGGTGAAAAAGATGACCATTACCAGATATTTTATATGATTTTATTACCCATTGTTTACCCATAATTCTCTGCCATGGTGTGCTTTGCAGGTCAGTTTGAGGACCAGTGAGGTACATAGTAAGCAATATGAAGAAGCATTTTGCGCTTGGTCAAAAAAAATGTTGCTTTGATCTTCTGCTGGCCTACCTACACTTTAAAATGAGAAATTGTCAGGTAGATGTTTCTTACATATAATCCCACAATGTCTGGAGGTGAAACTGGCAAACAGTCTGTGGGTCAGCCAATAACCAAAACGGGTAACACTTGTAGCAACCAATAGAAGACTACATTCTGTTGGTTCGCAGAGGACGAGTTGCTAATGTTTCCCTTAACAATGCCTAGTAATTTGCCTTGAATACACGTACATGTAGCAGTAATCTCAGAAATTCCAATAAATTTCAAAACTTAATTTAGCTTCTACAGTGATTTGTTTTGAACTAAGAACTGGTGGGAAAGGAGATCCAAATCATACTTACAGAACAATTTTATGCCACACCAGGGGAGCTAAATGAAAATCACTTAAACAGCATTCTAAGCAACATAAAAATATAACTGGGAGGTTATATACGAGTCTAATGTCTTTAGTTCACTCTCACTTTCAGTACTACTGAAAGACTTTGCTTTCATCTGAAGTCTGATCATCATGTCTTGTACCAACAAACTACACGAACAAAGAAGTATTAGTGAAACTCACACACAAAAAATTCACACAAGTCTCCACCTCTGCTGAGCTGACATATCTGGAGAACAAGTGGAAGAAGAAGGTTTCTCACCTTTGTAGCCAAGTCCACTGAATTTCATCACTGTCAGAAAAAACGCCTCATCACAGCGAGTTTTAAGGTCTCTATGAGGTTGTCATTAAAGGAGTTAATTAAGTTGGTGATCAAACAGCCCGAGACATCAGCCGGTCCTGTCCGCTTTCATACAGTATGGTGCCAAATAACGGTCTTATCAAGGGTTTCAAACATACAGTGACGATGTTAATTTAAGGCAAAGATAATGGTATTACCTCATAAAAAGTAAAAAGTGCTGGTAAGTGTTTGCTGCAGGTCCCCAGTAACATCACAGAGAGCAGTGCCAGCAAAATTCGCCAATTTTGAATACACTGAAAGACTTTAAGTGCTTTTATTCATGGTCAGTACCATTGTTTACTTGCATAAACATTAAGATTCTAAGAGTAAACCACTTTTCTTTGATAAAATACATGAAGGACAATTCCTGCCTTGCCATTTGGCATTAAAGTGAACATCCATTCTTAAACAGAGCACAGAAATAGATAGTGTTACAGCTTCTTGTTAAAATTTCTTGTTACTTCTAAATGGAAGTTGCACTTACATGCTAATCAATTACATAGCTCCAAGAAAAAGATGATTTAGTTTGGATTTGTTTTCATTCATGTAAAATGTATTTTCAAGAGAAGTTTTAACTGGGCCTTTTTAAAGACTCATAAGATCACAAAGAAATGCGGAATTTCTGAAAGCATGTGTTGCTGTACTAGCAACGTGCTATGATACAAAAATATTTCTCTTTCATTTTGGAAGTCAATACCTAGAATGATCTAGTGGATCAATAGAAAGTTTTTCATAAAACAATTCAAATACACTTACATTTAATCCACAAAAAAGCACTTCAAACTCAACTCATCAGCAACACATCTACAACAGAGCTAGATGCACCTGAACAAAGATGTTGACAAATCATCTTGAATATTAAACATGCTGTAAGACACAATATTGTGCTAGGCCCATAGAGACTCCTGTGTTTTATAGAATAAGAAAGGCAGCGCAGAACATAGGAACAAACAGGTGCTTAATCCATCAGCACAACCACTATCCGCCACAACATGCCACTCCAGCTCTTAGGCACGTACCACTGTTCAAAATATAACAAGGGAATGACAGGTGGCAATGCCATGATATGCATAAAGTGCAATCCCTCTTCATAATTACACTAACAACCTCTCTGCAGTAAACATGCATGCTACAATGTATATGTCTGGGAACTTGGGAATGTAAAAAAATGCAATAGTATTGCAGAAACCTAACTGTTCAACTAAAAGGCATTATATTTTAGAATTGAACTGAAGGACTTCACAAAAGATTTGGTTTATACACATAGACAAAACTATCAAGTACTACTAGAATTATTGTGGAAAAAAATGCCACGATGCCAGCTGTAACTGAACATTCTACAATTACCTTTTCTACTCAGCTGCTCTGCTAAGATAAATATTTAATGCCTACAGCAGTTTGATCATCTAGCCTGTATTTAATCAATCTGAATACCCTCATCACCAAAATTCTTTCTGTTAAAATGTATGCAAGCCATCATTAACTGTACTGAATTCGTTACCGGAAAGAATTCTTTAATTCAGAGCCTGAGTACAGTACAATACTGCAATGCTTTTCTATGGGGAAACTTTTTAATTACAAGGTTTTTGTTTTTTTTTGAGGATTACAAGATAAAATGATTGTCCCCTTTTGGGCACGCAACGCACATAGTGCACTAAAATGCTATGTAAAAAATGTAAAGGATTATGGGTATTATCCTTGCCAAAATGTCAACATTAGTGCTAATTAAGAAAAAAAAAAAAAATAGAATCCACAATGTGTAAAAAAAAAAATACAGTGCCCCTTTACATGACCACTGTGAAGATGTTGCTTTCCCAGACATTGTTCAATTAGCATTACAAAGAAGTGAGATGGCTCCCCAACGTTCTTAAAGATCAAGCAGATCCCTCAAGTACCTGTGAAGTGCCCCTGCCCTACACCCTTTTATCTTTTAGGCACTCATGCAAATGCCTCACTATTTCCTCAAAAGGCCCTGGAGGAATACCTCAGCCATACAACACACACTGTTCTATCTTCCAAAGACTGCGG
>JAILXH010031250.1:6978-21013 GCA_023558415.1 Piaractus mesopotamicus
GTAATTTTTTGACTTACGCAAAACTGCGCACACAGATTAAAATCTGTTCAAAAAGGTACTTTGGCCAAAATAGCCTGTTATTCTTTTTTTTTCTTTTAGTACTATATTTTTTTAATGGGGAGATTAGTTTGGTTGTACTGTTTAGCAACTTGCAAAATGGAATTAAAAACCAACATGAAAAAGAATCGAGATAAAATCGTGATCATGATCCTGCAAAAAAAAAAAAAATCGTCAAATGATATTTTTGCCATATCGCCCACCCCTACTGCCACCTGAGAAGTTCGGCAGATTGGTGTGGGGGGGATCAAAGCCAGAAGCCTCATTCTCAAAAGGCTGAGACTGAGAATGAAGTGAGAGATTTAAAAGCATAAAAAAATACACGATACCTGTAAAAAAACATCGTAAAGAAATGTTGAATTTGTGTTATAGTTCTTAAACTTTAAATATTAAATGAAATAATAAATATTAACTATATACAAGTGGCCGTGATGTGGCTGCTCAATGGCATCCACTAATAAAAGTGGCCGCGATGTAGCTGCTCAATGGCGTCCGCTAATAAAAGTGGCCGCGAAGTGGCCCTATTGTGGCTGCTCAGTGGCGTCCGCTAATAATTCCTGCGGCCACAAGAGCAGCCCCTTCCGCCTGTCACCCGGCATGCAGAGATCCAACTCCTACTGGGATCACCCTAACATTCTGCCTTGTATTAAGTTTCAAAAAAGAAAGAAAGAAAGAAAAACGGCTTATGGATGGGAGCCGGCTCCCATCATTCACTTAAAACAGGGGTCGGCAACATGCGACTTTTTTACTGCTCTGTTTTGGCTCCACAGCAGAGTTAGATTTTTAGGTAAAAATAAATTAATCCTCCTTGGTAAAATAAACCTCTGCTGATTGTTGTAACAGTTTTAACAATTAGTGGTCTTAAACACTGGAGTTAATGTAGAACTGCTAATTCACAAACCTTTTACCCTGAAGGTTGGCGCGCAGACTGCTGGTCACCACAGCAACACGGACAAGTTTTGCCTAGCTAGTAGCTAATGAAAAGGCAAAGAGAAAGATTTTAGACAAATATCAATAATTTGGAGACTAACGACTTATTTGCATTTATAAGCACTCAGCTGGTTTCCTGATACGTTTAATCTGCAGCGAGAAACTGTCAGACACTAAACATTGCGAAGCTGATGTCAGTTTTCTTTTTTGAATTGTCCCGTTCCACCTTAAATGGTGCAGCAATTGCATTCTGGCTCCTTGGGCACCATTTAAGGTGGAATGGGGAAATGCGAACAAGAAGCTGGCAAATGAGAAGCTGACAAATGAGAAGCTGACAAATGAGAAGCTGACTTCAGCCACGTAAAAAGTCGAACATTAAGAGACATTTTACAAGAAACTATTCTACTTTTGTTGAAAAGTTTCCTGCCAAACATGCGTTGGCTTTAGTGTGGCTCTAAATGAGCTTTGGCTTAAAGCAAAGACAGTCAACATTTTATATTACATATGTGAGTCATATTTTCAGCCAAGATGTTAAAATGGACATGAAATATTGTGGCTCACAGGGTGGTTTGATTTTTATTGATTATTTCTATTGTTTTTATTCTGCACAACACTGCTGAAAAAGGTTACAGAGCTGATTGACTGCCTACCTCAAAGGTGAATGTTATTTTTGACATTTTATTTTTGACATTTTATCCTTCTGCTATTACCAAACACAATTCTGGTTGATTATAGCATAATACCATCTCTTTTAATGTGATTAATTATTTTGAGTATGTATGTGTTTGTATGAATATATAATTTACTACAGCTGTAAGGTGCTGGAAAAGCTTGAAAATGGACCTTGAAAGTGCTTAAAAAAAGGGCTTGAATTTGACCTTGGAAAAGATGTATGAACCCTGTAATTACCAAAGGGTTTTTTAGCCTAGACTGTCGGAGTCCCGAACACTGACTGGAAGATTATTCCAAAGCTGGGGGGCTTTGTATGAGAAGGAATTACCCCCGATGTAACTATATTAATTCTAGGTACTAAGAGTAAGTCAGCACCTTGTGATCTAAGTAGGCGTGATGGTTCAAAATAAGAAAGAAGTTCACTCAAGAACTGAGGGGTGAGGGCATTTAGAGCTTTTTCAGTAAAAGAAGAAGAACCAAGTAGAACCTCTGTTTTATCTGAGTTGAGTAGGAGAAAGTTACTCGACATCCAGTCTTTTATGTCCTTTATTCAGTGCTGAATCTTATTAAGTTAAAGTTTATCATCTGGTTTTGTTGATATATTTAACTGTGTCATCAGCTTAGCAGTGGAAATTGATGTGTTTACTGATAATGGTACCCAGTGATAGAATATAAAGGCTGCATCCCAGTTGTGTACTACACACTAATACTATACAGTATATACTGTGTACTAATCTTAATAGTATGAGCTCAACAGGTTAGTACACAAAATGTTAACATACTACATCATTCTTACTAACAGGAAGTGACGAACCGTTGCTATGACGACGCACATCATAGCAAGCCAGACTCTGAAGGCTAGCTAACAAATTAACATGCGTTCACAAACAAATTTCTTACTGAAAGAATATTTTACAAATTTGGGATGAACTCACATTTATATACCATTTCTGGTCCCGCTACCACCGCAGCTGCTGTCGCGTCACCGTCCGCCATTTTTTCAGAATTTTCCAGACGCAAGAAGCTCCTCCCTTTCCGTTTCCCGTTGGATTATGGGACAATAGTGTCCATCATTACTATACACAAAAATTGACTGGTTCTAAGTATGCATTGTGGATTTTTGAGTATACTCAACTTTGACACTTGTGACTATACTACATACTCAAACACTAGTTAGTATTAGTATTAAGTGTGCAATTGGGACATAGCAATAATGTCAAGGGCTAAGGAGAATGGGATGGGTCTTGAGGTGGATCTGATTGGCTCAGTCTCTTTTACATTTTACATCATAACCAGAACTAAAACAATATTACAGAAGGAAGGAAAAAAAACGTACTGAAATATATATTCTCATAGTAATGATTAGGTCAGGAAGTACTTGTACCTTGTACATAATTTGCCTATTAATTAGGAAGAAAACAGACCCATGCAAAATACATACAGGGTCATATCACTGTACATAGAGATATTGGGATTGTAATTATTTAAGCTATAGAGTAACCTTTACATAAAGGGGGGAGGGGGGGTGCTAGTTAGTGGGGAGACTTTTTAGCTTCTCCCATGCAATCATGGGATCCCAAGTTCTGTGGAATTTTACAGAAGCCTTTCTAGATGAAAACTTAATCTTTTCTAATTTAAAGAAAAGCATAAGATCGTAGAGCCACTGTGAGGTTTTTGGTGGATATGGAGATTTCCAATTAGTCAATATCCTCCTTCTTGCCAGAACGGATGCAAAGGCCAAGGCCTCCTTAATCCTATTTGGAATTTCTGTATTAATCAACCCAAATAAACACAATTCAAAACTTGGCACAATCTCTAGACTGAATACTTCTGATAAACAGTCAGTAATTGCCAACCAAAAACTTGACAAAACAGGACAAGTCCAAAACATATGCGTTATGTCAGCTTTATCTAAATGACAACAGTCACATAGCTCATCCATCCCATGTTGAATTTTTGCCAGTTTCACTTTGCTGTAATGAACCTTGTGAAGGACCTTGAACTGAAAAAGGTTAATCTGTGCACAGGAGGAAGATCTGTAGATTATGTTCATAGCTGATTTCCAAGTTTCTTCAGGTATAGTCAGACTCAACTCTTCGAGTTTTTGGTGGCAAGGAAGGAAAATAAGAGCACTGATTACGCATAAAATTCAGAATTTGAATGTATCTGTAAAACGAAGAAGGTGATAATTGAAACTTGACTGAAGGATCAGAAAAGGAAGCAAAGACTCCATCAATGTATAGATCTGCAAATCTACTGATGCCCTTTATATGCCAATCATCAAGGACACGATCCATAGTATAAGGAATAAACAAATGATTTTTACAAATAGGACCAAGATTAGAAAATTCAGTGAGGCCAAAATGCTGCAGAAATTGGGACCATACCTTCAAAGTGGATCTAACAACAGGGCAAGTTGCACAAGTCAAAGCGTGTAGAGGTAAATTAGCTGTTATTAGGGCTGAAAGCGAGGATGAAGTACAAGCATCGGCTTCCCAACTACACCAGTTTAACTGTGGAGATTGATACCAAAATACTACCTTCTTCACATTAGCTGCCCAGTAGTACTGCATAACCGCAAAATTAGGAAGAGCCAAACCACCTTCTTTCCTTTGTTGTTGTAATAAGCTGTTAAGTATCCTAGAGGTTTTTCCTCCCAGTATAACACTATCCACTGTGTGGAAAAAAGCCTTATTTAGGAATACTGGAAGACACTGAAATAAAAACATAAATCTGGGTAGCACTGACATTTTGCTGCAATTTATTTATCAACCTGCCAATGATAAATGTAAGATTTCCCACTTTTGAAGATCTTGTTTCAGGCTGTCTAACAACCGTAGAAAGTTCTTCAAGTAAATGATCAAGTAATATTCACACCTTGGTATTTAAACCCTGTTACTGATATCGAAAAAGGTAATACAGTGCTGGGATGAAGGATATCTTTGTTACTTATGGGGAAGCATAGACTCTTTGAAAAATGTATTTTATAGCATGAGAAACTGCCAAACTGTTTCAACATTTGTATAATTTGTTGTACAGAAGATGCCGGATTAGATATAAATAAAAGCAGGTCGTTTGCATACTAAGCTACTCTATGTTTTGTTCCCCTTCTCCAAATACCCTGAAGGTTAGTAGCTGTTTTAAGCCAGATCGATAAGGGCTCAACTGTTAACGAAAATAAACTCAGACTGAGTGGGCACCCTTGTCTTGTTGCTCTAAAAAGGGGAAAATACTCAGAATTTATCCCATTAGTAACTACAGAGACTTTAGGAGATGTGTATAACAAACGAATCCAAGATATAAATTTAGTGCCCAAACCAAACCTTTTCAGTACTGCAAACATATATATTCCCATTCCACTCTATCGAATGCTTTTTCTGCGTCAAGCGATATAACAACCTCTGGCGATTCTGACGGATGATAGGAATATATGATGCTAAGGAGCCTACGAATATTCGAAAACACATAACGACCATGCATAAATCCTGAGATTAATTTGAGAATTACCTTTTGTAACCTAGTAGCAAGTAGCTTTGCAAGAATCTTCAAATCTACATTCAATAAAGAAATGGGTCTGTAAGAACTACACTCATTTGCGGTAAGCAACCTGATTCCAAGGTGTGGTTATATAAGGTGCTAACTGATTGGAGAATGTTTTGTAAAACTCTATAGGATAACCATCCAGATCTGGGGCCTTACTACTTTGCATTTTAGAAATTGAATGTAGTATTTCCTCAATTTGTATTGGTTCATCTAACTGTTTGAAGCTTAGGAACATCCAATCCTTCCAAGAATTTAGTCATTTCTGAATAATCACTTGAAGCTTCTGAGGAGTAAAGATCCTTATAATATTCTTTGAAGGCACTATTTATTTGTATAGGGTCATTTGTGAGGTTACCATTCGTAAGTCGTGGCCACGCATTATTTTTATTTATACAGGATGTCATCATCAGGTCTCTGTATTTTTCATATATATCCACGCAATTTAAGAAAGGCTTGTTCTGCTTTATCAGCAGATTATACTGTGATTGAAGGTTTATCTTTTCTTTGTATAGACGTGGGGAAGGACATGTTGAATATTGCTGATCTACCTTAGATATATCATTATTTAACTGTTGTTGTAATATTTGGGTTTTTTTTAAGCAATGCAGAATAGGCAATAATTTCTCCTCTAATCACTACTTTCAAAGCCTCCCATAAAACTGAAGGAGAGATTGATTGTTTTATTTTCCAGGATAAAATTACCTATAGCAGTTGACACTGATGAGCAGAAGTTTTGGTCTGATAGTAACGTGGTATTCAGTCACCGTGGAGGTCGTGTCTTATGATGTGAGGGGAACATTAAATCTAAGGAAACAGGAGCGTGATTCTAATATGGCTTGATATTCTATGCTTTTAAGAAATGAAATAAGTTTTGTCGACAAAAAAGTAATCTATTCTGGAGTAAGAATGGTGGACATGTGAAAAAAAACAAAAAGCCCTTTTATCCGGACAAAACAAACATCAAAGGTCAATGCAGAGAAAAACGATGAGAAAGACTATGCAAATTATGAGGTGTTAAATGTTTTAGAATTAGAGCAGTCCAACACAGGGTCCATCACGCAATTAAAAAAAAATTATTTGTAGGTATTTATTTCAGGTATTGAACAAATTCTTTTATGTGCAAAGTTAACATCGTTCCAGTTAGGAGCGTAAATGTTTATAACAGTACTGGAGTACTGGAGTATGGAAAAGCAAACCAGCCACTATAATAAATCTCCCCTGAGGATTAGAGACAGTGTTTTGGGCAGAAAAAAGTACCTTTTTGTGAAACAGAATAGCAGTACCTCAGTTTCTTGCATTGAAACTGGAATGAAAAATTTGGACAGTCCATGTTTTTTTAAGTCTAATATGATCGATATTACGTAAATGCGTTTCTTGCAAAAAAAATAACTTCTGCCTTCAATGCTTTAAGATGGGAAAATATCCTGGCTCTTTTAACAGGTCCATTTAAACCCTTAACATTCCAGCTAACAAAGCAAATAGCAACCCCTTCTTGCTTTGTCTCAGTATTTACTCCATTAGCCATATGTACTGACTAACATATAAATAAAAATGATTAATTGACCCTAAGAACATGTAAGGCTGCAAAAAAGAGTTCACATAATTAGCATTGTCCTGACCAAGTAACATGTAAGCCTTGACTCCAAACCAAACGGAAAAATAATTAGAAGAGAACAATTTTACAAAATTAACCATTGCCTATGCTAACTTCCTACTGTTTTGTCAACTGCAGGCTATGTGTCACCTAACTATACTCCAAGACTTTCAATATTTTTACACACCAAACAATTCACAGCGGAGGAGGCCACTGAAAAGATAAATCTTCGTTATCATCTATAACACATAACTTATTTACAAACTTTGCAAAATTTGCAGCAACAAGAAAACTGTCCGACTCAGATAGCACGGCTACAAGGCAATCCAGGTGCCTTCCGTGTCACTCTAAACAAGCCCAAACATATACTCATATTACACATTGCAAAGTTAAGTCAATGTTCCAGTGGACTCAGATTGTACCTGTGTGAATCAGCCATCTCTCTGATTAAACGATGAAATGTTCTTACTGTCCTGGAGTAATCCACTCACGATAGAATTTCAAAAGGTGAGAGTCTTGTTGTTGTAGTTTGTTCGTAGTCGAGCTGGGTACAGAAGCTGAAAACGAATGCCTTTCTCGAATAGCGTGCGTTTAATGTCTTTGTAGGCTGCTCGTTTTCTTGACAGAACCACGCTCAGATCAGGGTAGACTCTCTTGTTTCCTTTATAGGTTAGACTGTGTTCTCTTGCCCATCTAAGCACCTTCTCTTTCTCCCTGTATCTGTGATAGCACACCACGAAAGGTCTGGGCAGTCGCTCTGCTTTCGGTTTCAATCCAAGCGAACGATGTGCTCTCTCCAGCTTTGGGGGCTTAACGAAAGTGTTCTGTCCCATCGCCTCAACCAGCATATTCGAGATAAACTGAGTAGAGTCTTGCCCTTCTTCACTACCTTCTGGTACATTGAGAATTCGAAGATTGGATCTTCGCGACCTATTTTCTAGGTCGTCCAGGCGATCCAGGAGTGTGGTGTTTTCTTTGTTCATATGCTTAATGGTAGCCTTGGCCTGGGAGGGTCTCTCGAAGTTTGCACCAGCGAGAGCTTCAGCTGAAACAAGGCGCTCTTGGAAGGAATTCACTGTATCTTGCAAAGCGTCAACTGCAGTTTGTATTGGCCTGACAGAGTCTTGTATTAGGGTTCAAATGTCTTCCAAGAGGGTCACACGATTTTTAGCAAATTCGGTGACTAACTGGTTCATTGAGAGGGAATCAGATAAATCGCTCTCGCTGTGGTCTGTTCTTTCTTTCTCCTTCTCTCTAGCCAAGGCCAACGTCGCTAGCTTTCCAGCTAATGTGGTGGAGGCTCTGGTTGCAGGAGGTTGAACGTGTGACTGTTTCTGTTTCGCGCTGCTCATGTTAAACAGTACATATGATGATCAAAGTTTGCTGACTGATTATCTATACCTCCTAGGCGTCGAATTTTAACTGAAATATAGTGAAAAAACAAGATTTGGCCCGGAGCTCTAGTGCGCCATACCAGAATATATTTTTAATTACAAATTGAGTTGACATTTTTAATACTCAAAATCAATGTAGAGCTGAAGACAGAACTAAGCATTTTATATATATTATATGTTTGTCATATTTTATGTTATTTATCTGTAAAAATGTGTTTAAGAGCCTGTTTGTGTGATTTTGAGGGAAAGAGGGAAAGTGCACTTTGTGACACTGCATTTTTGTCGCCTTTTTCGTCTTTTTTCCACCTCTCCCCCACACTCTCAGCTCAGACACGGGCGTCGACTGCATGGCTAGTGTTTTGTGTGACTGAGTCGTTTCTTACATGTATCAGCACTTAACTCAGAGGACTGTTTGAGACACAAGAAGTTTTAGGTCGTACATGTGGAGTAAAGGCAGGATCTGAACGGTGGTTTTCTGAACTGCATAATTGACTGAATCTTGATGGCAGGTTCTTCTGAGTGATCTGGTGTGTAAATCATGTCGCTATTTTTAAATTTTATTTTTAATATCAGGATTTTGGGTGATTTTCTGAGCCGAATTACTCACTGATGCTGACGTCACGCCTTGATGGCTAACTAACTAGTTAGGGTCAGGTCTGCTGAATGGTCTGACATGTGTTTCATGTCTGTAGCTTAAACCGTTCTAAAGTTATGAAGAGTAGAATTTACCTATGGTTTTGCCCTTCGCAGATAGGATTGGACACCCCTATGCTAGGGGAAGGTCAGTGTTACTAGTGTTGCCCTTTATCTTCCCTTCCCTTCATAGTCATGCCATGAAAAGAGAGAAACAACTAAGGGGAAGGCTGTTTTCTTTGAACGTCCATGTCAAATAAAAATTTTGTGTTACAGACCAAGTATAAACAGGAGGGAAAGAATGATATTTCCAGCAGCCTCTATTCTCTGATGCCAGAGACGTTGGAGACCCGCCATGCTAAAGATGTCTATCAGCTCCAGAGTGATGTGAGTGTGAATAACTCTCTCTTACACATGCTTTTATATGTAAACACACATTTTTCATTTCATACATATTTTCTGTAACAGTGGGTAGCATTCATGAAAACTTCCTAAACATTTGAGTAGACCTAAAATATAAATGCATTCTGTAATGTTGACAATAAATCTTAGCTGCTTAGATTTATGCAAAATTGTGAGTTTGCATAAATCTAAACAGCTACAGTTACACAGCAGTAGTTTCCTCAGAATCGCAAAAAAAAAATTGAGTATCATAAACATGGCTGGGTGAACAGAAGGAAAGAAGGAACGAACAAACAAACGAGCAAAGAAACGACCAATGAACAAATGAACATGCCTTGTGGGGTGTCTCCAGTGGGAGCAGGGAGGCTTAGAGCCTGAACAGTGTGGGAGTCAGAATCCAGCTGTGTCATACATTTACTGTTGGACACTGTATTTAGGGGGAAGATTAAATCAAAAAAAGAAATTACAGTTATTTGGCACACAGCCATACACATATTTCTGGTTTGTGTCATTATCTTTACAATAATGAGGCACCTTGTGTTCATGTGTATTTGTGAATTATTTAGGTAAAGTACAAGGAAGCAGGGAAAAAGGGTACAACCACCTCTCTCTACTCTCTACTACCTGAGACTCTTGAGACTCAGCACGCCAAAGAAATTTCCATGCTTCAAAGTGACGTAAGGATATAGCAACACACTAAAAATTCTGAATATACACCCACTGGCCATTAAGGACACCGACCTTGCATCTGCTCTCTTTGTATATTTTTTCAGGTCCATTTGCCATATAGGTGCCCTTTGTAGTTCTACAATTACATAATGTATTCCATCTGTTGTTCTCTGTAATAAGTTAGCACCCTTTCCAATTTTCAATGTTCAGGGCCCCCAAAGGACCACCACAGAGCAGGTATTATTTGGGTGCTGGATCATTCACAGTGCTGTAGTGACACTGACATGGCAGTGGTGTTAGTGGATGTTGTGCTGGTAAGAGTGGATCAGACACTCTTACAGTGGGGGCTGTGTGTGTGTGCGCGCGTGTGTATACACAAACATACACACACACACACACACCACTGTAAGAGTGTCTCATCCACTCTTGCCAGCACAACATCCACTTACACCACTGCCACTCTTAACTGTTGTGAAAGCTTTGTATCTCATTTTTTCATAATTTGAAAATGCCATCCTCTTGTTATATTACCTTAAATTGAAAGTTATGTTTTTCTGTCTGTGTAGTTTTTTTGAGATATGAGGTTTTGTTCCATCATATATATTACGGATGAACCAAGATTTTGGTTGTCTAAAATGGTCAAAAATGGCATTTTTGCTGGAAAACACCCCAAAAAAACATTAAATAGGTCCACAAAGAAGTGTCAACATCTAACGTGACATATGCTTTGAATGGTAACTCGGCACAGATCAGCACAGATGCAGCAGATTAACAATAAAATCCTAACATAATCTGCTTTCAAGCTTTTTAGTATTAAAGGGTCCATATCATGGAACTTAATTTGATCTCACTTAATTCTCAAATTGGTAAACATTGGTAAAGTTTCAAAATATACCATTCACTCCCCAGTTCATAAAGTCCTTGGAAATATGGAAACTAAGCTGCAAAAACAGCCCATTAAGAATTCACTGTATCTGTGATGTCACAACAGTCAGCACATTTACGTACTGTATATCCACCTATTTTAGCCTACAGAAGTTTAACCATGCCCATTGACATTGAATTTATAAGTGCCATTTCAGCCCAGATTGCTGGAGTAGGCACAGTACAGGACAATCAGAACAGGGCTCATTTACATGTTTCAGTCTTAAAGGCACAGCAACAAAAACAGCCTGTTTACTTTTAAAGGGACAGCTTACAAGATTTACCACTTAAACCAGATGCAGTTGATCAGTTGTTCGATGTCAAAATGTCTTCTTTAGTTAGAACTGGAGCTGCAAGGCTAATATGGCTAACAAACGTGGGATGTCCATAGTCTCCCAAATAGTTTCCTCAAATATTGCCCAAAATTTCTCTCAACCTGCTCAAACTGCATCCAGGCCTTATTTCAGATTGTGTAGACAAATCGATGTGGTTTAGCACACAGTATGACGTACTATGAACTATTAAAACAAAAACCGCTAAAAGAAGGTTCAGCCATTTAGGATAGCTGGAATCACTTCATTCCTGAGCACAATTTGGTATGATTCTGCACAAGACTACCAAAAGCTGAGGGAATTTACAATACAGATGTGCCATAGGGTAACCCAGATAGAGACGCTAAGTGACTGTACTCAGAAAATCAATGCAATATCTGATTACGAATTTGTGGACCAGATTTTTCTGCACAAATTAGCCATATAAACCTGAAAGTACACGAGGAAGTGCATTAGTTGGATGCCCGACTCACAAGTGACTCCCTGGATCCACCTCTTAGCTTCTTATTTGATTCCACCTTAATTAGTGCAGCAGTTGCATGTTACTGCAGCACATTTTATTGCTTTATTGCTGTAAGGCTATTTGAATACAGAATACATGCGTTTACTGCAGATTGTTTTGTTTATCACTGTATTAGTCATCTCTCTGTTTTGAGTATTTTTGTTGTTTTTATTTTCCTTAGATCAAGTACAAAGAGAACGGGAAGAAGATTCTTTCTTCTAGCATCTACTCTCAGCTACCAGAGACCACTGAGACTCAGTTTGTTAAAGCAGTATCTGAACTACAGAGTAAGGTGAGACATTTTGTGCACTTATAATGGAAACATTTAAATGTATATATAATAGATATAGTTTCATAAAAATCTACTTCATTTAATGATGATGAATGATTTCGTGGTCCATGATAGAAGTATTAATGTATTAACATGAATTATCTTAACTGTAGTAAAGTATTAACACTATTTAATACTTTACAAAAGCCCATTCATATTAATTTAATTGCCACTCAGTAGCCACACTTGGCTTCAGCTGTACGAATAGCTCAATACAGCGCACAGACTAATTAACCACAGGAACCTGCTTAAATTAACAAAACAAATCATACAGTGCCACCCTGCCTCCTTGTCTGTTGAAAAGGAAAAAGTGGCCTTATCCCATACACTGGCTAGTTGGGCTTATAATGGTTATAATTTTACAATATTGTTACGTCTAGGTAGATCGCAACAAAATGATGTCTCCCCCCACTTAAACCCCAACCTTACCATTTCAGCAGAAACAAAAAGAAAAGAATACACAAACATGCCCTAGCTCCCTAATGTAAACAAAGTCCCAAGAAGAAATACTGTACACCCCAACAGCTTCCAGATGTTTGTTACTCAAGCACAAGGCCTCAATATATCATCATGGCTGGATAGAGTTGAAGGGTATCACAGATAGCACAACTAAGTTAATACACAAAGAGAAGGCCAGAATTACTCCACAGCAAACTCTCTCTCAGTCTGACTGGTGGAAGTGTTGAGAAGAAGGAAGAGGAACTTCAAGGTCTCGACTCCTGTAGACATTTAGCTAATAAAGCTAGTGTCCCTTTCAGTTGTGCTGTAGTTTCTGTTAATTTATTTTAGATTTGTCGATTCCATTCCAGTCTTCCTGCAGTGCACATGTTCCTCTCACATTTACTTCTAACTTATAGAGTATATTGAAATTAGGTGCAGCAAGGACTGGTGAACAGTAAGAGGCTAGAAAAGCTCTGGCTGATAGTAACCTGTCATCCCTAGAAATCGTCTTGGCTTGTGCCGGGTTGTAGGTGCAAAAAGCTCCAAGATACCGGAGATCTTGGCACTCACAGGATGCACTTGACTTTGACCTAGATACTGCTCGACCTAGATAGTGATCACAGCTTTTGCGATGTTCGCATTTTGCTAAGTTCAAGGTTAGTGATGTGGCTTGTAGATGATCACTTTAGAAATAGTTTGTAAATGGCTGACCCAAGTAGCTGAGTAAACAGTCACATCATCAAAACAAGCCTAATAATTTTTCACACCAGGGACTACACAGTTCATTAATCTTTAAAAAGTAGAAGGAGCATCATATACTGTAGAAATGTATCGGGTGTTAATAAGACTTTCCAATACTCTTAAAGTAAATCATGCCATCTTGTTAATGCAAGAGTCCACCTTGTTAATGCAATCCTCCATCTTGGGAAATGAAAATAAATCAGGTTTTGTAACTGAATTAACTTTGCTATAATCAGTACACACTCCCATTGATCTTTGGCTCCAGTATACAGGGAGATCTCTATAAACTCCCACTGGGCACAGCAAAACCATTCTCCACTAAATACTCAACTTTATGCATTCAAAGCTTTTTAGTGATGTTAATGAGAAGAGTTCTGTTTGATTAGAACATGAACATCAGTTCCATAATGCAAAGCAGATGTCTGGGTAGGAACATCAGAAAACAAAGGAAATGGCTTTGATTGAGTTTCATAAGGACCAAAAAACTTAGCTTGCAGTGTAGCCCCTTGATACAGGCAAAAATCTAAACATTTTCAGTTGGTTGAATCTCATATGTATGGTAGGCAAATCCAGCCAAAAAAGAAATTAAAATTAAAACAATAAAATGTAAATGCAAAACTCTTTTTGCCATTTTTTTCCCAAACATCTGTACAAATATCCTGCCAAAATTGAAAATGAAATACCTACATTTGCAATTTAATTTTTCACATAAGCACGAGTCATTTGTGACAAACATAAACTGAGAAATTGTTTTTTTTAATGCCCATTTTGAATTTGATGCCAACAACACGTTGCAAAAAAGTTGGGACAGGGGCAACAAAAGGCTGGTAAAGTTGTGTAATGCTTAAAAAAACACCTGGTGGTTAATTG
>JAILXH010031268.1:7361-21503 GCA_023558415.1 Piaractus mesopotamicus
ACTTTTCCCATTAGAGCATTAAAGCCTTTGATCTGTAGAGATTCCGCTACAAGTTTACAACCTTAAATCCCTTGCAGTCTATACAATCTAGCAGCACTGGTCTCTCTCTCTCATACACACACACACGCACACACACACACATGGTACAAACACTTTGATGACTGATGACTGATGAAAAGACTCAGGCTAGTCAACACAGTTCAGTTCAGGCTAATCAACACAACATAGACTCCCCACAATCAGAACATAGACCCAGCCCCCTTGCACACAAAGAATATAGCCCTCGCCAGAACATAGAACCCTCCCTCTCAGAACAGAGCCCCCCTCCAGTCAGAACACAGATCTTCCCATATTCAAGACACAGACCCACACCCCCTGACACTCAGGACACAGAGCCCCAACACTTAGAGCACAGAACATAGGCCCCTCCCACACATTTAGAATATAGACTGGCGCCCCCGACACACACTCAGGAAACAGAAACCCTCCAATTCATCTACAATGACTGTGGAATATTAGATTTGATTATAACTGATTTTAATTTATCAAAATGTTGCTCAATAAAGTTGTTTAAATTTTTGAGCTTAAAAATTTAAACCAAAGCTTTATAGCTTTAAATATTTTTTGATTGTGTTGAAATCTGAGGTGTCACAATGCATTGGATCATTTACTAAACACACATTTCCTTTAAAAGAGCCAGTTATCTGAAAAATTAACAAGGTAAGGGTACAAAAGTGGCCATGGGGTACTAGGGCCGAAAGATATCGCCACTATAATATTCCCTTTTTACTGTTAACATTAATAAGCTGTTAGGCTTCAGGAAAGCAAATTTCCCACTGTCTGTGTAGCGGATCTCCCAGTGCACAGCATGCCGTCTGACTAAAACTCTAAGCATTTTCTGCACAGCTGAAGTCTGAATTTTCTCCAGAAGGCAGGACTATGAGCATGCTAGTCACATTTATATGCATCATTAAAAGGGAAGAAACAGCCATGAATCTGCACGAACAGGACCAAACGATTGCATGTGTTTGCAGTCATAACTTTCAAAACAAGAGGTGAAGTAGTTCATAAATGTGTTGAGTTAATTAGCATTATATTATTTAATATTTCTTTTTCTTTCAAATGTGAACAAGAATGTATAGTGCTAATTATTTATATCTTCTCATTTAGATCCTTCTATCAAATCGGTTCAAAGTCAGAGCTCAAAACACCTTTCGAACACTTAACTGACTTGGACTTTAGACTAAAATCCTTTTGATTTGAATGAACCTATACCTTAAATACATTAATTTCATTAAAATGACTTATTGAATATTCCATTTTGTTACAAACAAAAGTCATAACACTACTGAAACTTTACCAAAGGTTTCAGTAGTGACAATTTAAGCTAATTCTGAGCTTTGAACAGCTGTACAAACAAAATCGTAATATCAAAAGGTTTCACACTGATTTTCAGACTTTGAAGACATTTATTTCTAAATGCTCACTATGTGGCCATGAGGGACAGGGATGCAGTATCAATTCCTGCTCTAAAAGGTGGGTCATAAATCTTTTGGTCAAATAGTCCACACAGGAGTGCTTTAGTGATGGGGTGTGGAACCTTAATATCAACCAATTTTATCAACCAAATGATACATGAGTTAGCTTTACCTTGTTAAGGCTACGGGCTGCTGTATCTTTTCCCCCAGGTGTGAGATTCCGAAGCTGAACATCTAGTAGTTCCACCAGCTGTGCCATGGCTTTGACTGTGGAGGGAACATCACCTGGACGCAACTCTGCCTTTGTCTGCTCGGCCAGCTCACGGGCTACTATAGCGGCCGTCTCCCCGGACCTCATCTACAGAGAGAGAGAGCAAGAGAGATATGAGGTAAGTGGGTATATTTTTATTGATTTTATGCTCTCCGTCCCTTGATGGTAAAATAAGTGGAGGAACAAATTGCTTCATAGATTTGCAATTCTGCCTATTTACAGATTTGCTCTCGGCAACATACGGGAAACCATTTCACATTATTGTTATGCTGTTACCACTATAGGCACACACACTTTCACACAGATACACACACCACATACAGAACAATGCTACCAATTGTATTGTCCTTGGGCAGAGTAACGAAGGCTTAATTGGGCCTAAGTTCGACTGCTGGTCGAAACCAAATTTGGCTTTAGGCTCTTTTTTCCTACTGATGACATTTTTTCGTTCACTGTATTTTGCTCTAAGCAGTTTACGCTTCCAGCTGCTTTTGTGTGATAAGCAGCATTATAACTAAATAAATAAAAACAATAAAATCCCTCAGGCTAAAGTGCAATTTTTACTTATGCATTATAGATAGAACTTGTATTGAATTGGGTGGACTAATTTTGCTTTTACTTTTGCTATTTTGAGCGCACTCACTCTTTGAGTTATGTGATTGGTCCATGGCGAAGTGCAGTTGCTCATGTCTGGCCCCTTCGGGTCCCAGTAGCCCATCATGCAGGTAAACGTTGCAACACCTGGAAAACCAAGAAAATAAAAACAGAAGTGGTCAGCCCACTGTACGTATAGGAGAGGTCACCACCTCAGACGTGAAGAGCCATTCTGCTCCATATTAACAAAAATTACACCACCATGGGAGCCCTAATTTTTGGTTGAACATTAACATATTTAATTGCACATGAAAGGAATACGCTATATGGTCAATAGCATGTGAGCACCTGACCATCATACCTGCAGGAGCATGTTTGACATCCCACTCCAGACCCATAAGCATGAATATGGAGTTGGCCCCCTTTGTGACTATAAAAAGGCTACACTCTTCTGAGAACATGTTCCACAAGATTTTGGAGTGTGTCTGTGGGAAATTGTGCCCATTCAGTTAAAGAGCATTTGTAAGGTCAAACATTGATGTTGGATGGGAAGGTTGGTTCACTATTGAATTGCCAATTAATTCCAAAGGTGTTCAGTGGGGTTAAGGTCAGGTCTCTGTGCAGGCCACTATCAAACTCGTCAAATATTATGACTTTATGGACCTTGCTTTGAGCACGGGACTAGAACAGGAAAGGGCCCTCCCCAAACTGTTGCTGTAAAGTTAGAAGCATGTAATAATCTGAAATGTTATTGTATACTGTAGCATTAACATTCCCCTTCACAGGAACTACAGAGCACAAACCCTGAATAACAGCTCCAGATCATTATCCCTTCTCCACCAAACTTTACTGTTGGCATTTTCTTAGTATCCACCAAACCTGGATTCATCCATCAGACTGCCAGATAGTGAAGCATGAATATCACTCCAGAGAACACATTACCACTACTGCAGAGTCTAGAGGCAACATGCTTTACACCACTCCAGCTGACGCTTGGCATTGAACATAGTGATCTTAGGCTTGTGTACAGGCCATGGAAGTGCATTTCATGAAGCTCCCGTGCACAGTTCTTGTGCTAATGTGAAACTCTGTAGTGAGTGGCAATTTTTATGGGCTATGCACTTCAGTACATGAATTTGCATGGTCTATTGCTTCACGGTTGAGCTGTTTTTACTCTTAGAAGCTTCCATTTCACAATAATATAGTTGACTGGGAAAGATCTAGCAAAGCAGAAATTTCATAAACTGACCTGTGGTAAAGATGCCGTCCCATGACAGGGCCACATTTAAATTCTACTGCAAGATTCTAGATTGCAAGACTGTGTACTTGATTTTACACACTGTTAGCAATAGCTGTGGTTGAAACACCTGAACTTACTAATTAGGAGGGGTGTCCACATACTTTTGGTCTTATAGTATTGAAGAAAAATACATAGTTAAAAGTATTCGTTTACATTATACAATGCATTGACAATGCAAAAGTAAAAAAGAAAGGTATTAAAGAAATTAAAGAGATTCGCTTTCAAATGCTTCTTGAAAGTGTGTACTGACCAAAAATGCCTAATAAAAGGTTCCACAGTTTAGGAGTAAAAAAAAGAGGTCTTTCCACATTTTTGGTACAATAAGCATGCTCTTCCAAAATCTAGGCTGCTGATTGGCTGTCTACGCTCCCTAAACATGTCAAATAATGCTAATCCACTGTGGTCAGTAATTACACCCACTTGCAGCACATCACATTTATTTTTTTAAGCAAGCCCACTTTTGATTTGCAGTTTGAAAAGAAGGTGTCAAAAAAGTACTGAAATCAGTACAGAAGGCAAGGTATCAGTATCGGTCTTGGCATCCAAACATGCAGCCTTAGTATTGAGTGCAATTTTTAAAGTTAAAACTGCTTATGTAAGCTTATCTACAACTAAATACAAAAAGGATTTTGTAAAAGAGATAACATCAAGTTATGAATATAGGAGCTTACAGTTTCTCATTGCAGATTACAAACCAAAAGACCAGCTTATGCGTATATTAATTCCAAGGAGTCTATCATCTCTAAATTCTTTCTCTTCCTTGCTATTTTGTTAGCTAGATAGCAGATCAATACATCAATCTTCAGCAGCTACAGTCGTATGCAAAAGTTCGGGCGCCTCTAGTCAAACATACACCACGGACATCCCAATCTAAATCCATACCCATTGATATGAGGTGGAACCCCCCCCTTTGCACCTATAACAGCTTCCTAGAGGGACGTCAGCCAACCCCATAGCATTATCCCTCCTCCAACAAATTTTAAATTTCCACAATGTAGTCAGACATTGTACTGTTCTCCTGGCATTCGCAAAACCCAGACTCATCCATCAGACTGCCAGATAAAGAAGTGTGATTACTCACTTCACAGAATACGTTTTAACTGCTCCAGAGTCCAGCGGCAGTTTGCTTTACGCCACTCCATTCGACGCTTGGCGATGTAAGGCTTGCATGCAGCTGCTCGGCCATGGAAACCCATGCCATGAAGCTCCCGGCACACAGTTTTTGTGCTGATGTTAATGCCAGAGGAGGTTTGGAACTCTGCAGTTATTGAGTCAGCATTGAGTGTTGGCAGGTTTTATGCACTATGCACTAGCGACTCCGCTTTGAAACTGTACAAAGTGTGCCACTTCATGGCTGAGTTGCTGTGGGTCCTAAATGTTTCCACTTTTCAATAAAACCACTCAAAGTCGATCGTGGAATATCTAGGAGGGAAGAAATTTTGCAAACTAACTTGCAATGGTGGCATCCTGTTACAGTACCACACTCGAATTCAGTGGGATCTTTGGAACGACTTTTTCTTTCACAAATGTTTGTCAAGGCTACTGCATGGCTAGGTGCTTGATTGTATACACCTGTGGCAATGGGACTGAATGAAACACCTGAATTCAATGACTGACCTGATCCAACTAATTTAAGTGTATGATGAACTACAGGTGTTTAGAGGGCTTTGGAGCGCTTCATTAGTAAGCTTAGTGTACTATTACTTTATTCAGTTATTTTGAGCTACATTTAGTGAAAAACCAACAGCTTGCTAACCACCACTGTATATAAATTACTCATTACATTTGATAAGTACAAAACACAGCTGAACCTCTATCTCAGTCTTACCTATGGTGCCTGGTGGGCATGGCTGCTTGGCGACCTGTCCCTGGTGAGTCTGGGGCCAGGAGATTTCAGCAGTCACGCGAGGGGAGCAGTAGTCAATGACAACAGGCGTCTTGGCTGAGGGAGGGGGCCGAGTCAGGGCCTCGGGGAGGAAGTTGTCGTCATCGCGGCGACGGGGTGGAGCCATGGTAGTGGTAGTGGTGGTGGTGAGTGAGGGCCGGAGTGTTCCTGTGTAAGGATGAGGGCGCGATGTGGAGCTCCGTGCTGGCGGCAGCTGATCAGGAAGCAAGACTGAGGAGGGAGGATCTGAAAGAGAGAGATCACCAATAGGGTAATGTAAATACAAAGTTCCCCCTCACTCATGTCCTTTCACCAGGGTCACATGTCATGTCTCTTCAGTCACCTGCAGTTAACCTCTGTCTTTCATTATTTCATTTAGAAAAATGCAGCTCAAAGGGAATTCCACGAATTTTTCGAAATTACTGCATTATTAAATGGTTAGGATGTAAACAAAGTCATTCAGAGTGGTTTGATGTGAAATGCACAATTATTGAGAAAGTAATCGAGTCAGAATTGTTTACAGTGGTGGTAACAGAACCAGATGACTGAAGAGTTTAATAATTCTAAAAGCTCCCTCACAGAAACCTACTACATGAACTACTTGCCAAAACACTGCATGTGCCATTGTTTTACAATACTTTTCAGAGAAAATTAGACCCAAAAGATATTTTTAAAAAATACATTAATGCCAGAGAGGTAGATGCAGGCTGTCACAGTTACACAGGCAAAATTGTACCAGAAGAAAACTTTTTTTTTCCACAGATTTACCACTATTTTACCATCATTAACATTATCATCACTGTCATGGAAAAAATATGGCATGCTGTGCTAACTATGCACTTTGTTAGCCTTTGCATTGTTTTAAAATGTATGATAAAAGGCCTAAAAGAAATGATACAAAATTACTTATTAAAAATCTTTTAACATTAACTTCCATCAGATGTTCAGAACATTTTTTTCTGGAATTTTCGAAATACAAGGTTTTGTTTCAACAGCAACAACACAAAAGCCAGAAGACAGGTCTAGTTGGACTGGTCATTTTGGATGGAGTCATTAAGTTTCTACAATGAACCATTTCACAAAAAAATGACTCTCCAAATGACTTTACATCTCAAAGATTAAATTATGCAGGAATTTTGCAAAATTGGTGGAATTACCCTTTAAAGTAGATTGCTTTTACTGTCTATGCTTAACAGACCCACATCCTACATTTTCCTTGTATGTTTCTGTTTTCTCAGAGGTCTGTTTATGATGTTTGTGTGGTTTTATGCAATAAAAACAGCCATAATTCATTTTTACATGACTATTTTCCAATCTCTCTTTATCCCTTAGAATTACACGGTCTGTTCTGGTTACTGTGCCTTGAAAACTGATATATGTAAATACAACAAAGCTGATGGACTCCCCTGTGTTGTGCCTCAGTTCTGGAACATTCTTTATAACTTCAGTATGAATGGGTGGGGTAAATCAGTCGTAAGCTGAATTGGTGGATGTATGACATCACAAAACAATGAATTCAAAACAAGCTGTTTTGGCAGCTTAGTTTCCATATATGGACTGCACTGACTGAGAAGTGAGTAATACATTTCCTCAGGCTTATCACTAATGCACAAAATCCTTCTATTTTGGTCTTATGAGATTTTAGTGCAGCTTTTGGTACTGTCACAGGATTCTAATCCACCATCTTGAATACTGGGTAGACAGTATCAGAATGTTTTAAATCATATTTAATGAATAGACAATTTTTGGTTTCACTAGGAAATCATTCATCAAAAAACTTGTGAAGTCCCACAAGGGTTACCTTTAGGGCCTATGCCTTTCTCTTTGTACATACTGCCTCTAAGTCATATCATTAGGAAACATAATCTCAATTTTCATAGCTATGCTGATGACATGCAATTATACATTTCCATTGCTTCGGATGATCAAGACTGCTGACAGGTTTACCTGGTGCATGTCAGATATTTCTCAGTGGATGTCACAAAATGTTCTACAACTAAATCACAAATAAACTGAAACACTGTTCCTTGGTACTAAAACTCAGAGAACGCTGCTTTATGAGAAGCTCAATTCTTTAGCTTCATACACCAAACCTTAAGTATGAAATCCGGGTGTGATCTAGTATTTATCTTTTTAATTGCATCTGCTCTGTTTTATCCCACATGTAAACGCAGCCACTAAAATAACTTTTTTTTCTTAGCATTTGATAAATCGCTAAAGTTTGGCCTCTTCTGTCTCAGAGCGATGCAGACAAACTTGTTCATGCATTTGTTGCAAGCAATGTTGATTACTGTAATGCTCTTCCTACTGGGCTTCCCAGGAAAACTATACATCCTCTACAAATTGTACAAAATGCGGCAGCACAAATCCACAAGAACAAAACGGAAAGCTCATATCGCTTCCATTTAGAAAGAAGTGCACTGGCTACCTGTATCTTTCAGATTTTAAAGTTCTGCTACTAGCTGTTGAGGCTCTACATGACCTTAAAGCACCTGCTTACATCACAGAATGTCCATCTGTTTATGTTCCAGCAGTGATCTTAGATCTGCAGATCCTGACCTTCTGCAAACACCTTCCATAAAATACAGAAAGTGTGGAGCGGCGCCTCTCTGTTAATACACTTCTAAACTGTGAAACTCAATTCCACCTTTTATTAGACAGTCAAGCTTAGTGATCACTTTTAAGAAACATCAGAAAATATATCTCTTTAACTTAGGGTTTAAATAAAATTCTACATCTATTTAGTATTTATCTTTTTAATTGTATCTGTATCTTTCATGATTTATAAATGAATACTCAGTTTCTTCTATCACTGTTAAAGCTTCATGACCTGTCTAAGAACTTTGAGCTGCCACTGGCATGTAAAATGCTCTGTAAATAAAGATATTATTACATTTTGTTGTTTACATGTTTATACTACATTCATTTATCATTATTAAAAAAATGGCTTTCCCTGATATGGACCATTTAAAGTCCTTAATCTATACAGTTGCATGTAAAAAATTTGGACACCCCTGGCCAAATTACATATTTTGTGGATTTTTGACATGCAAAGGAAAGTAACATATAACATCTACAGAAAACTATTTTTTTTTAATAATATTGTCCATAAATGTTAATGCCATTATTTGATGAACTTAAAAAATAAAAAAAAACAATATTATGGCATGTGGAAAGTTTAGACACCTTGCTAATTTAGTACTTGGTAACACCTCCTTTGGCAGATATCACAGCTTGCACACACAGTAATACTGCAAGTGATGTTGTGATAGTGCACTTGTGATATTGCTTTTTTTTGCTGATATTCAGTGGAATCCCTTTTTCCATTTAGCCGTGTAATGTTTCCTGTGCCACTGGCTGCCACACAACCCCAAAGTATAATAGATTTATACTTATGTTTAACAACTGACAAGGTATTCTTTTCAAGAAATGCTGCTCCTTTTTGTCTCCAGACAAATCTTTGGTGGTTGTGGCTTCCATTTTTACTTCATTGGTCTACAGCACATTTCCAAATTGTCTCTGGCCTATCTAGATGTTGCTTGGCATACTTCAGACGCTGACCTTTCTAATGAGTTTGCAGGTGAAGTTTCCTTTTGATGTCTCTTCCATGCAGATCATGTTTGTGTCAGTGACACTGCACAGCAGAATGATACACCACCACTCCTGAGTCAGCAAAACTTTCCTTCAGGTCTTTCTCTGTCATATGAGGGTTTTGTTTTGCCTTTCTGGCCAGTTAATGAGACTTACTATCAGAGTTTTCTTGGTCTTCTGGATTTTGCCTTTACTTTCACAGTTCCACTTTACTGCCATATTTGGATGACATTTTGGACAGTGGAAATTGCAAGCTGGTTTTTATAGCCTTCCCCTGCTTAATATAGGCACCAATTTGCTTTATTTTTACACACTTGTGGAACTGTCATCAGCTGACAGTTTCTAATAACAATTGAGCCCTTGCAATAGAAAAAGGTATATGCGACATGGCATTGTTTGACCTAAAATAAAGGGGTCACTAAGACATAAATATAGTTTGGTTTCTTAATGTAAAATTTTGCACAAAATAAAACAGATAACAAAATAACTGTTAGTCCAAAAAAAAGGTGGAATGGTAAATTTATGGTTTCTCACTGGAAGGGCTCAATTCCTGACCTGCCTAAGCATTCCTAACGAGTGTACTAAGTTCCGAGATTTTACAACTGAAGCGATGTCCGAACTTTCGCATGTGCCACACTTATTTTTTTATTTATTTATTTTTTTTTAAGTTGATCAAATAGAAAGTAATGGTGCATTAGCATTTGCAAAAAAATTATTTTGTTTACAGTAGCACAAAACTGTAGTGATGCACAAGCTCAAAGTTTTCATGCAAAATTGTGAAAAAATAGCACCGCGTGGTATCAGCAAACTCTACTGTCAAATGAGTCAAAACGGGTGGGTGGTATGTGTTAGGTGCTATGAGGGTGCTTTTTTTCGGGCCCGAGCTGCATTTCTGATAAAAAATAGAGATGTCCTCTCTTCTGTCCTCCATTTAAGTGTCAAAGTGCTCCCTCTTCTCCTCCCTCGCTCTCTCTCTCTCCCTGTCTCTCCCTCTCTCTCTCTCTCCAGCATCTCTGCAGTTTTGAGGATGACTGAGCAAGCCAGGTGTCTGGAGAGAGTGTGTACTTGTGTGTGTGTGTCCTGCGAGTCGTTGGGGAGGGTGTGTTTTGACAGGCCAGAATCGTAAGTGCAGGGACTGCAGAGAGACAAAGATAAATGGTGTTTAAACGGAATCTCACCTCACCACCCCCCCATCCCACTACCCCCGAAAAGACACACATACACTGCAGATGATGTGGCAGAGAGTCAGTGGAGCAACAGAGCTGTATGACAGTGGTTTATTGATGTAGGCTTGAGCAGGAAGTATCGGAAGTGACACGGGACATGGAAGTTCATCCCTACAAGGAGAAGCCAGACTAAACAGTCCTATTGGAGTTATGTGTAACATACACACAGGTTTGTTTTTATGCAATGTAAGGACATGTCCTTATATGTGTTATATGGTTGCTGTGATAATAAAGCCTTGTGACTTGACATGTTTCATTTTTTACATTTGGTGAAACAATTTTTGAACATTTCCATTTGTTAAATTTCATGGATCCATTTATTACATTTCAAAATGACCTGGAATAAAATACCATTTCCAATATATGTATATATTCAGTTAATAATATTTATTCCCTTCTCATATGAAGTTACCATTTGGGACCTACAAACAATTGTATGTACATTACTGTAAATATACTGCCATATGCAAAAGTTTAGGGGCTCCTGTTTAAATAACATGAAAAAGGTTGTGTTTCTTCACATCCTCTGTAGCACATTTACTTTTAGTTTGTTTGCTGAATTTAACACATTGCCAAAAAAAAATTGTGAAAAAGTTACACATTTTAATGTTTTATTTTTTCCAATATGTTAAACTCATCAATTAAATAAATTTGCACTAAAATGTGCAGAAAAGTGCCATATGTATTCCCTTATTTTCACTTAGAAAATCAACACATTTGGCTATAGGTATTCACATTTTTGCAAGAGACTATATGTAATAAGAACATATAATATAGATAATGTGAAAACAATAGGAAACATGCAGCATTGCAATTTATCACATTATTTTGCACAGTTAATCATAGCATGTGCCTTATATGCATAAATTTGACCCTAAGGAAAGATTTTTTCTTCTACTGTATTGTATTTAAAAAGTGGTACATTTAGTTGTAGTTACATAAGTGGACAAAAAAAAGCTTCATCAGGATGTATTTATTAGGGTTCGCATGAACCTAAACCATGACAGTCATATTTCCACATCACTGTTTCATCAGTTTTCACCACTGACATACAGGGAGAGCAACAGTGGCTGCATGTTCTAATTAATGAGTGTATATCATATATATAGTCAATGGTTCAAACTCCTTTGTGATTGTAGCCTCTCGTTCTGATTCATACAGCTTGTTTGTGAGATGTTGATCTATCTAAAGTTTTCCCGCGAGCACTATCCAGTGTAGTCTAGTCTGCTAAAGATGTTAAAGGCGTTGATGTAAAAGCCATTTAAAAGTTGTATTTTAACAAGAAGATTAGAGTCATGGATTTTAGCACAGTAACACAGCGTGTGAGCAGCTGGGCTTCAGCCTGAATTAGCACTGACAGTTTGAAGTGTCAACCTGGGAAAATGCATTTACAATATTTAAAAAGTGGTGTTAATAATTTATTGTGTTAATGTGGTATTGATGCATTAACTCTGACATCCTCAATGAAACCACATTAAAGAAAAAACATTATCTCTAACAAAGGCTCTGTTTTCAGACACACAATCAATTTGGATGTGCAACTGTGAAAACACTGAATTATCTGAAATGTGTGAAAGAAATCTAATTCTTTCGCAGGTCCTATGCCAGAAAAGCTGCTGGACGAGGTGTTAAGCCACCAGGATGGTCTGAGGCAAATGCGTCCTGAGGGGTTAAGAGTTATGACGAGTGTGAGGGAGAGAAGACAGACAGCAAGTTCTGTTATAGAAAAGAATAACACACATAAATCCATGACAACAAAGAACTGAACATTCACACACTCATTCTATCGCTCTCTTTTTGTCTCTCTATCTCCATCTGCCTCTTTTGTCCTCAGTCGCTTTCTCTCCTACTGTCTCTTTCCCTCACTCATGTCACTCACTCACTCACTCTCTAACTCTCTACTCCAACCCTCTTTCATCCTTGATCTCTCTCTTCTCCTCCCTGACTTACTCTCTCTCTCACTTTTTTCTTGCTCTCTCTCTCACTCTCCCTCCCTCTGTCACTCTATCTACCGGTGTCTCTCTTACTCTCTCACTTTCTTTCTGCCCCTTACTCTCTCTCCCGTCAGTCTCTCTACCTCTCTCTCACTCACTCTTTGTCTTTCTCTCTCTCTTTCCCTCTCTCTTTTACTCTCTCTACCAGTGTCTCTCTCACTTATTCTCTCTCTATTTCTCTATCACTTTCTCTGTTTTTCTCTCTACCCCTCTGACACTCTCTACCTCTGTCGCTCTCTCTCTTACTTTCTCTTTCTCTCTGACTATCACTTACTCTTTCTCAGTCTCTCTCACCATCTCTCTCTGTCTGTCTCTCCCTCATTATCCTTATCTCACACAAACACAAACACAAACACATACACACACGCACTGACACAGATACTATTTTTCCTTCACTTTCTCTCTCTCTCTTTCTTGTTGTTTGTTGGGGAGGAGAAAGCACTGGATGCCACAGTGACAGGTTGAAAGGGGGATCAGGAAGGAGTGTAGGAGAAGAGGGGCAGAGGGGTGAAAAAAAGAGGGTGAGACTATTTTAGGTGTGTATGTGTGTTTGTGTGTGTGTGTGCGTGTCTGTGTTGAACACATTTATGCACAAAGCAAAACAACCAACAATGAGGTTTGTCATTACATTCAAGTGACGATGGTGATGCTAAGCTTCCTCTCTAAGGAAAG
Organism: Piaractus mesopotamicus; assembly: GCA_023558415.1. Taxonomy (NCBI): domain Eukaryota; kingdom Metazoa; phylum Chordata; class Actinopteri; order Characiformes; family Serrasalmidae; genus Piaractus; species Piaractus mesopotamicus. Next base: position 20,373 of record JAILXH010031268.1, read on the forward strand.
ACAAGAATCATAAATCATTTATTCGTTAATTTTTGAATAAATTAATTTATTCATTAATATTCATCACAAATAGCTCATTGAAGCAAGCAGAGAAATTCTATTAAATGTGTAGATTCTAAACTTTCAATTCACACCACATTTGTAAGCATATTGTAGAAGCATATTTGTTTTTGTACTTGTTCAAGCTTTCCTGCATTGTGGAAAGAAATGCTATTCAATTTTTTTTTCAAAACAAGTGGGGCAAAAAGTCAAAAATTGATCCTGTCAGTTGATTCTGTCAATACAAAATGTTAATCAAATATATATACACTTTGCAGCATAGCTAATTATGCAACTAATTATGCAATTGTATAATCACTATGGCTGTCAAAGTTGTGAAAAACATGTCAATAAGGTGTTAATAATGTGGCAACAAAATATTAGAGATCTGTAGAAAAAACAATTTTTTAAGTGATACATACAACACCTTCAGCAGACTATGCTGCACAGTGTCTGTGGAAGAACTAAAGAAATCAATGAGAAGCAAACTAGCAAAATCAACAGTCAATCGAGCGCTGAAGGGTGTAAAGGGTAAAAATTACCTATACTCTGTTGCATTATATGCACAATGCCAAGCATCGACTGAAGTGGTGTAAAGCACGGTGCCACTGGATTCTGTAGCACTGGAAATGTGTCTCTGAAGTGATGAATCATCCTTCACTATCTAGCAGTCTGATGTGTGAAGCTGGGGTTTGGCGAAGGTCAGGAGAACACTACCTACTAGAATGAATAGTGGCAACAGTAATGTTTGGTGGAGGAGGCATAATAGTCTGGGGCTGTTTTTCAGTTTGGGGCTGTTTTGGGGCCCTAAGTTTCAATGAAGGAGAACATTAATGCTACAGCATCCAAAGACTGGAATATGTAATGCAAGCCAGGCCTTCTTGTCCAGCATCAGTGCCCAATCTAACAAATGCTCTTTAGACTGAATGGGGACAAAGTCCCGCAGACACTCTCCAAAAGCTTGTGGAAAGTCTTGAGGTTAGTAGCAAAGCGGAGGCCAACTCTATATTAACGTCTATGGTTTTGGAATGGGATGTCCAACAAGCTCATATAGATGTGATTTTATATATACATTATTATATATATATATAT
>JAILXH010031292.1:0-11561 GCA_023558415.1 Piaractus mesopotamicus
CTATACTCAACCTAAGAAATATTAACATAAACACATAAATATAACTGTATACAGTGCAACACTCACAGGTGAAGCACTTTTGTGGACTTTAAGGCAAAGAATTAAGAGGTAAGCAACACTGAGGTGCTTACTCACTGCGTACATGAAGAAAAATGTGTTCCTGAATACTAGTTACCGTTCTTCTGAATATTCTCTATTTGCTCTTTTTCTCAACACTTGCTGGCACTAAAGAGCATAAAAAACACTATACTGAATCCCTGGAGATACTGATAGATGGGTGGACGGATGGATAGATACTTTATTGATCCCGAAAGAAAATTTAGCAGCCAGTAGTAGTCACACAACACAGGACAGTTAGAATAATAAGGGTGATACAATATAAAAATAAGAATATATACAGAAAACCTATCTACAGGCATATATAAAAATAGAAATATACAAAAATATACAATTAGATCTATAATCTGAGATAAAAAGGCAGTGCAATAATGAATGTACAAGGAGGCGCAGGTAGCAGCATATAATGACAACACTGAATAAATATGTGCATATATTGGTAATGAAATATAGTGCAATATGTACAGTAAGGTGTCAATGTTTGCAGATAGATAAAATAAACCTGTGATTTAGCATAAGACATTCAGTCCTTATCTATCCTCTTCCTTCTTCTCTCTCCTCTTCTGGCCCCACTGGGAAGAGTTGAAGAGCCTAATGGCTCTAGGGACAAAGGCCTAAGTCTGAGTCTGTCGGTTGAGCAGCTCTGTGACAGCAACCTGCCACTAAACATGCTCTTCTTGTCCATGATGATGGTGTGCAGTGGGTGGCCATCATCCTCCATAAGGGAGAGCAGTTTGTGCAATGTCCTTCTCTCAGCCACCTTGACCACAGAGTCCAGTTCCACACCGACCACTGGCCCTGCTCGCCTGACCAGCTTGTCCAGTCGAATATCGTCTCTCTTTTTCATGCTTCCTCCCCAGCACACCACAGCATAAAAAAGACAGCTGGCAACCACGGTCTGATAGAACATCTGCAGGAGCTTCCTACAGATGTTAAAGGACCCCAGCCTCCTCAGAAAATAGAGCCGGCTTTGCCCCTTCCTTTACAGGATGTGTGTTGGCTGACCAGTCCAACCTATCATCCAGTTACAGTCCGTGATATGGTCTTAACCCTCTCCACTTCAACCCCCTCAACAGAGATTGGCTGTGTGAGTGGCCCAGCCCTGCAAAAATCCACAACCATCTCATCGGTCTTGGAAGTGTTCAGTAGTAGGTCGTTCCTATGGCACCGTCCCGCAAAGTCCTTCACCAGGTTCCTGTACTCCTCCTCCTGCACTCCCCTTACACATGCCACAATGCCAGTGTCATCTGAAAACTTTTGCATGTGGCACGTCTCAGAGTTGTACTGAAAGTCTGAGGTGTACAGTGTAAAGAGAAAAGGAGAAAGGACAGTCCCTTGTGGTGCTCATGTGCTGCTGACTACAGTCTCGGATTGACAGTCCTTCAGCCTGACATACTGAGGTGAGGTAGTCAGTAATCCAGGAGACCAGGTGTGGATCAACTTGCATCCTTGCCAGCTTATCTCTCAGTTGGAGGGGCTGAATGGTATTAAAGGCAGAGGAAAAATCAAAGAACATGACTCTTACAGCGCTATCACCCTTGTCCAGATGAGAGTGGGCCCAATGGAGAAAATATAGCATGGCATCCTCTACTTCCACTTTCTCCCTGTAGGCAAACTGCAGGGGGTCAATTGCGTGTCGAACCTGGGGGACTGAGAAGGTGTAGAACCAGGTGCTCCAGGGTTTCATGACAGGTGATGATAGAGCAACCGGCCTGAAGTCATTGAGCTCACTGGGTCGCCCCCTCTTGGGTACTGGAGTGAGGCATGATGTCTTCCACAGTGTGAGAACCCTCCCCAAGCACAGACTCAGGTTGAAAATATGCTGTAGGGGTGCCCCTAGCTCAGTGGCTCAGGACTTTAGTAGTCTAGGACACACTTTGTCCCAACAGCAGATTATCACAGCCACATGTCCTGGGTTACACCATCTGATTTTCAGAAAAACCACGAGTCCCCCACCTTTGCTTTTGCTGCTTAGTTTGGTGTCCCTGTCCACTCTCACAGTTGTGAATCCAGGAATGTCCACGTTTGCATTGGGAATGTTGCCGGTTAGCCACATTTTTGTGAGACCTAAAAGACTACTTTCCTGGTATAACCGCTGATCACAAACCAGTGCCGCTAGTTTGTCTGTCTTGTTGGCCAAAGAGTTCACATTCCTCATCACCACCAAAGGAATAGATGGTTTATACCTACAGCGTTTCTCCAAGCACTTGGCCATTAGCTTAGCTCCAGCTCTGCAACTCCGACAGCTCCTCCGCAGCTCTTCTGGAATGGGGTTCGTTGTGCTGGAGCGCTAGCAGCTCTTCCCTTACAGTATATAAACAAAGTTTATTAGGAAAGTTATTCCTGCCTGCACACATGAAAACAGGTTCTGTGTCCTTATTACATACGAATAGTCACTAAACTAGCAATATAAGTGTATAAAGAAAAGAAAAAGTAAGGAAAAGTGCAAAAACAATACACAAAAGACAGAGCTACTGGAAAGACTGCCACCCACAGCAGCGCCGGAAGTAATGATACAGGTCCTAATCATGATCTTGCCATCTCATTCGAGAACTCTTTGATAATTATGTCTGAAGATGCAAGAAGTCTTTGTGTGATTCGGGATGGCCAGTTATATTTCTCAGCTCATACTGCAAACCTGACTCGGTCATGCAGGTTTCTCCTGTACAACATCCAAAGGATTCAACCCTTTCTAACTCAAGGGGCCACCCAGGTGCTTGTTCAGTCTCTTGTCATCTCAAGGCTTGACTACTGCAACTTGGCTTGTCTTCCGATGTAGGCCATCAAGCCCCTGCAACTCATCCAGAATGCAGTAGCACAGCTTGTCTTCAATCTTCCTAAGTTCACTTATGTGACTCCACTGCTCCCTTCACTGGCTTCCTGTAGCTGCACACATCAGGTTTAAAACCCTGATGCTTGCCTACAAAGCCACAAATGGACCAGCCCCTCCCTACCTAACGGCAATGGTCAAAACTCGGACTGTACTTCGAGCCCTAAGAGCTTCAAGTACAGCTCGGCTTGACCTGCCATCCCTCAAGACGCGGATAAGACAAGCATCAAGACCTTTCTCTGTACTGGCAGCCAGGGGGTGGAACAAATTCCCACTGGCTGTCTGAACAGCAGACTCTGTTTTCAAATGCAGACTGGTTTTCAAAAGCAGCACTTAAGTGGGCACTAAGTTAAGTATTGATTGTAATGTATTGTATTGCGCTGTGTATAATTCTGTTTCTTTTTCTCTAGGTATCAACATCAGTTTTTGTTCATAGCAATATCTGAGCTCAGCACAAGCTGTCTCTCTATTTGTAACAAAGATACTTTCTCTGAGTAAACAACAAAGCTCTATTGTAAGTCGCTTTGGATAAGATGTCTGCTAAATGCTGTGTAAATGTAAATGAAAATGACAGGTATTCTTAAAAAACAAGCTTAAGAGCAGTAGCCATGTCCGTCACACTGAACAGAATTGAGAAATGCCTCAGGAGCAAGAGCGGTTAGACTCTTAATTGTGCTCACAGTTTTTATCTCTGATCAGAGAGCATTTCAGAAGGAAAGTAACTGTGATGGAAATACGGTTGAAAGATCATCCTTGTAAATAACGGCTTGGGCCTCAGCAGATTCATGTAGTGCATCGCCGCTTGCCTGCAAGAGTTCCGTTGGACATTTGCATCCATCCCATGTCACTGCACGCATGGAAAACACCTACTTTAAAACTTTCCTCTGGATTTGTTGGGCCCAGTAAGTTCGACAAAATGTCTTTTTACTCATTGTGTGCATTCATTATCTCATTAACCACAGTGAATACCTTGCACCTTAAACTTAAACTGAACCTGCCATCCCATTTCCAAAAAAGTTGGGATGCTGTGCAAAATGTAAATAAAAACAGAAAGCAATGTGAAAATCATTTAAACCCTATATTTCATTAAAAATTGCACAAAGACATATTTGGAAATATGTGTTATTTTAAAATTTATGTCAGCAACGCGTTTCAAAAAAGTTGGTGCAGGGCCATGTTTAGGACTGTGTTGCATCACCTCTTCAGTTTTCTTTTAATGCAGCAAATGTTTTCAATGGGTGACAGTTCTGGACGGCAGGCAAGCCAGTTTAGCACCCAGACTCTTTTACTCTGGAGCCATGCTGTTGTAATATGTGCAGAATGTGGTTTGATATTGTCTTGCTGAAATAAGCAAGGCTTTCCCTGAAAAAGACATCATCTGGATGACAGCATATGTTGCTCCAAAATCAATATATATTATTCAGCATTAATAATGCCTTTACAGATCACCCATGCCATGTGCACCAAAACATCCCCATCACTGATCACTGATGCTGGCTTTTGAACTATGTGCTGATAACAAGCTGGATGGTCCCTCTCCTCTTAAGCCTGGAGGATACAGTGCAGATTTCCAAAAAGAAATTTTTTAATTCATCAGACTACAGGAGACTTTTCCACTTAGTCTCAGTCAATCTTAAATGAGCTCAGGCCCAGAGAAGACGGCAGCGTCTGAATCCTGTTTAAATATTGTTTGCATGATAAAATTTTAACTTGCATTTGTAGATGCAGCGAACTGTGTTCACAGGCAATTTTTTGGAAGTGTTTCTGAGCCCATGCACTTATTTTCACTACAGAATCATATCTGTTTTTAATGCAGTGCCGTCTGAGGGCCCTAAGATCGCAGCCATCCAATATGCATTTTCGGCCTTGTCCCTTGCATACAAACACATACAAACATTTCTCTGAATTCTCTGAACCTTTTAAGGTGTACTTTCGATGATAGAAATTCTTTGCTATTTTACATTCGGAAACATTATTCTTGAATTGTTGCATCCTTTGCTTATGCAGTCTTTCACAGAGAGAACCTCTCCTCATCTTTACTTCTCAGAAGCCTCTCTGTTATGCTGTTTTTATACCGAATCATGCTACTGACCTGCTGCCAAAAAAAAAGAGACTAGGCTAGCCCAACATATGTCACATAATTGTTTTATTGAAATGTTTCTCCTTTTTTTCTCCAAACATACCTTTGGTAATGGAAGCCAAGGAGTTACATTTTTGTTTCATCAGACCACAGCCACTCTAGAGAACACAATTCTGCCCATTTTAATTCACAGTTATTTTTTTTTTACTGGATTATGTCTGTTCCCTATATAGGATGTATTAACTTATTTTACCTTAAACTTAATTTGGTATTTATTTTAAAATATTAAATAAACAAAAAAAGGAGTTTGAAAGTTATTCAAATTTTGCCTATGACTATGCAAGCTCATCTCCAGTGAGACAGCTAAAAATGTTTCCTAAATCTAGCTAACATTCACTTAAGCTAGAAAATACTGGCCAGTCAATATGACAGTGAACAATTTGGTGTCTTTATGATGAAAATCTAAGAAAATAATATTTCTGAGGTAGTGTGCTAAACAGGGCCTTTTAAAAAGATGTTTTTTTTTTCTCTCAAAACAAAATGCAATCATCTCTGATGAAATTACAAAATTGCTAACAAACATTTCAGAATGTAAAGGGGGGGATGGCAATTTTTCAGGGGGTTGATTTTGTCCATTTTTTGACTAAGGGAGGGCTTCCCCCTTTTATCCCCCTAAAATCGAGCTCTGCCTACATTCCACATTAGCACTATACATTAAACAGTAACTGAAAAGAAATGCTGCTCTTCTCTATATAATTTGGCGAACAGTGTCCTCTGCTGGTAAAGACCCTGATGTTAACAGCTCTCGTTTAATTTGTGAGTGCACAAGGAAGGAAAAACTGATTGTGTAATAAATGAATTTTATGTATGTATGTATATATATATATATATATATATATTTAATTGAATTATACTGGTTTTCACAAAATAATTTTAATGTTAATAGTCAATTGTTAATGTTTTTTTTACAAATCAGAAAAATACTTATTTATTAAAAACATTTTGAAACAAAGTTTTTACAGGGAATGTGTCTTTGCAGCAATTTTTCCCCTTTTTTTCTGAGAATTAACACAAGCACCGCAGATCAGTTAAACTGACAAAATAATGTAGTGACTTTTCCAGTAAGGAACATTCATTACTGTGTTAATCCACACCAAACTGAAAGTTACCAACAAAAAATAATAGCTTTTTTTTTTAAAGTAAAATTTGTTAACTTTGCTGCATATTCATGACATTTCTCATAAAATGAATATGCAATATGAAATAAGCAAAAGAGCACAAAATGAAGTTAAACACCATTTAGGACCATTACAGAGCATTTGTAATAATGTTTTACCATTTAAATTTGCCATTTATTATACTAATACTGACATTTCACTTATACAGAGATTTGGACACTTTAAAAGTAGCTTTTTTGTATTTCCAGACCTGCACGGTTATGCTTAAATGTGATTTTGCAATGTAATGTCAACATGATTAAAATGTGATTTAACTTGTATGTATTTGCACTCTCTAATAAGGCATTCCATTATCCCATCAGAGCCAACATCACGCTTATCAGAAAAGGCTTTGTTTGCAGTATGACAGTGGAAGAGTTTATGACTATTCTGGTAACTTTCCCTAGCTAACTTATATATTGACAAGAGATTGCTTATATTTAGCTACTTGGTAGCTATGCAGTTAGCTGGCTACAAGTGCTTAACTGGCAGTTGGTTAACACAGACAGTAATTTTGAATCACTTATTAAAACAGAAGATTCTGCCAAGCATTCGGTTAAAGATCATGTATTCAACGGAATAGCATCAGAGGTGCGTATATTGTTTCCCATCGTCTAACAACAACAACAACAACAACAACAAAAAAGACTGCCATGTTTCAGATTAAAAAGTGTGTCTCAAAGAGCTCCCTAGTGCATTAGTTAGGGTACTGCCCTGGCCATTTGCTAGTGTGTCTCGTTGACAAAATTGTTCCATTACACTTTCAGAAAGTTTTAAAATGGAGAATAAAAGCTGTATTTTATCTCACTTGCCTCTTCACCTGGAAAAAAAAAGGATTAAATGTTCGTTTTTCACACTTGTAAATAAAAAACTACCAACAATAACGGTTTTCATCTAGCAAGACACTTTATCAGAATTTATCATTCATGATCAGTTTTCTACTAACTGAAGTGTTCATAGTATCCTTTTAGCTGCTTAACTAACTAATTTCATTTGTCCCTGATTTTACTTTACTTATATGCTTTGACACTAATGTTTGCTACTATAACTACCTAAAATAAGACAAAATAAGATAAGACACTATATTTATCGTGATAACTATATAACACACTTTATTTCTGTTCACTTTATTTCATGAACAAAATATGACATTAAAGTGGGCTGACATGCTAACAGGCTAAAAGCTAAGAGGCTAACTAAGCCCTATGAAGAATATTCAGTGATAGACTATAAATTTAACATTTAACTTACTGAAGTGTTAAATGAATGTCTATTCAGACATCAGCTGACTGTGTTTTAGCTCCATCCTGGCCATCAGATGTTTTACTCGTTGCCATAGCAACAAATTCAAAGACTAAATATTTCACAGTTGGTTAGTAGCCACTTTACTGAGCCGTTCTCTGTATTTTTGCATCGTCTGCTGTTTTTTGACCTCATGTCTGTATTCTGGACTTTGATATTTCACCCTTTTTCTTTTTGTGTAATTTTACATAGCCTTCCCAAGATTCCTATTAATATTTTTGATTAAGGAAAAAAAGATTCAACGGGCAGGCGGCCGCACACTTTTATACATAGTGTATGTAGTTCTTATTTCACTCTAGGAACCACTAGATGGCAGTATTGTTATGTGTGTATAGAAAGTTGTTATACATCTTTTGTCTGCTTGGGGGCAGTAAGTTTCAAGTGGAACGCCTACTGGCCACAGCAGAAGAAGAATCTATTGAAACGCGAAAAGAAAAAAGAAAGTGAAGAGTCTCTGTGTTTTCAGCTCGTTTCTGTTTGCTGTGGTGTCAAAACAAACCGAACCGGATAACAAACCGAACTTTATCACTTGGTAATCTGGAATTTGGCTATAGTGAGATTCTGAGCAGAGACTGAGCTCTGAGGATTCACCCTGAATATAGAGATCAGACAAGTAGGCGAGCTCCGCCCTGCAGACGCACTGAGCTCATCCTGCGCATATAATTCACTTCGTCTGGGGTGGAGGGATGTAGACCACCATCACTGTTATCACCGTTCATGACGCTTCACCATCTCAAAAAGAGCATTTTTCATTATTTTCATTCGACTACGAACACCACTCTACCACCAGTTTTACAAGAACACAAAACGTAAGCAGCTCTTATAACCTCTGAAAAGGTTAAGTGACGTGAAATAGCCTTTGTTGTTTAATGGAGATGGATTTACTAAAAGAACAGAAGTGACCGGGTGTTTCTCTTTTCTTCCTCAGAAAGGTTTTGTGGGACAGAACTGTTTGTCATGAGGTGAGCTGCATTTGATATGTTCTTTCTACATCAGAAGGCTACAGTAGTAGAGCACTGTTTCTGTTGGTTAATGTGAATTACTGTATGTATTTTCTGTTATTGTTGTCACCTTTTGTGGTTTTGCCATCACCATCTAGCCTGCAAGACCAAATTAAGAATGAATTCCTTCTTCCTGACCTGAGAAAAGGTAAAATTTGTAAATCTTGGTGCTGCTGAGCTGGCAAACCACAACAATCTCTGAAATTTGAGGACCATCAGTCTGAATCTTAAATAGACTTAATCTGTGCATTTGTTTCTTTAGATGGTGCAGTGAAGTATCTCGAGAAGATCAGCAATGTGGTTACGAAATATTGCCGTAAGCAGATTGAACTAAAAAAGGTGGAAAAATATAAATTCAGGATTGGATCATACAAAGACACATCATACAGAGATGAACCTGACCTTTTAGAGGAGTGGGAGCAGTTCTATCTTCCAGATCACATGAAAATGGAGGCGATCGGGTTTCTAGAGGAGTTCCCGTGTAATGCAGACAGTGCTGAGCTGGTTCTTATGGTGTGTGAGGATGGGAAAGTGTTTGCTTATGAAGATGAGCGGCTGCATCTGGTGGCCAACGATCTGAAAGAGCTCTTTGAGTGCGGAGTCCAGTTTCCAGGCACTCAGTACTACTACCGTGGCCAAAGCTTTGAAGACATGGTGAGAAGGATTACAGACAATAAGACAGAAATGATAATGAGTTACATCCTGCTGCATTTTAATGGTCTGTTATTGATGGTGTACTTATGATCACATTGCTAACAAACTAGAGAGAACTGATAAATTCTGAATTACTTTCAGGGCTAGAATTTAATGTCTCAATCTGAGTTGATATAATTTTTAGAAAGAGTGTTAAAAAAACATCAAGGCATTGGTTAGTAAATATTTCATTGGATGTTGGGTCAGTTAAACATCTACAGTATTTTATTCATATGCATTATACACACATAAAGTGATACGTAAGACGCTACGGATATCTGATGAGTAATGCTTCTTACCTTCACTATTTAGACAGATGATGACTGGGATAAGGTGAAAAAATCTGAAGCAGTGATGGCAAGCACCAAAGAACACCAGGATATGCTACAGTGCATGAAGCATTCCTACTTGCAAAACTTGGAGATTATCAAACAGAGACAGCAAAGAGAGGTAAATACAACAATGACACAAGTATCTATATTTCAGTCAGAAGTTAAATCAATCTTTACTGTACCAGCAAACTTAGTAAAATAAATAAAATTCTTCTACATTTCTGGCTTGAATTAGGTGTTTTTCTCAGTATGACTATGGCCTCATCCACAGGGCATGTGTGGTTTTGAATCTTTACTATCTTTAGTATGCCAGAGTAGGATGCTGATGCTGGTACCCCTTCAACTACTCATCACTACATTGTTAGTGATGACATTAGAAAGGATAGAAACTAGAAACTATGTGTAACAAATTAGGCTACAACTTAAAACAGTATTTTTTATTATGTTATCAAATCAGTAACTAATGAATCACTGTTTAATGTATTTTTTTATGTTTCCCTACAGTCGTGCTCCACTGTGCAGGGTCAGAGGCCAGTTGGATCAGTGAAAGTTTAGTGAGTGATCAAGGTGTGGTCCTGTCATGGTCAGATTTCTGTTTGCTTTAAGAAGTGACAGCCTTGCAGTCTCCAAAGCAAAAATATTTAAATACATATTTATTTCGTTCTAATCAATAATGTATGAACGTTTAAGCTCTAGTTCTCAATTGTAAAAACTACTTACATATAACATTTTTCATATGAAATCCTGCATCTGGCTGTGATGTTAAGAGGCTCATCAAGTCTTTGATAAGCTTTATAGTGTGTGTATGTGTTGCATATCTGTGTTACAGTTAATATGGACAAATTTAGTGTAAACTGATAATGAAAAAAACAATTATTCTAATGGCTACAATAAAGAAAAAATTCACATTACCGCATTACGTTTTTATTTGTATTATTTTTTTTTTTGTACTTCATGTATATGTCTGTTGCAATTACACTCATGGTTTATGTAAGTACAACACAACATTGTTATTTTTATGACTGGTATGTTAACAACATCTCCCAAGTGACCCCCTCTACTGCCTTCTCCACCTATCATTAACCAAACACTCAGCTCAGAGACCCTCCCTGATAAAGCATTTCATTCAGAAATACATCACAGAACAGAAAGAAAAAGGCATTATGGTTTCCAGTTCATGTTAATTTTAGGCTGAGTGTGCAATGGGTCAAAATGCTATAAACGCCACATAAAAAAGAACGTTCAGTAACTTTTAAGTAACAGTCACAATTACGACATCAGTTATGCAAGTGATTCATGTATTCATGTTAGGTTGAATGCCAATTAGTGGTACTGTATATCTCAGCTCGTGCTGGTCACAGAAACTGATAAAGTGTCAAGGAGTCACAGTCTTAAACCGAAACGATTCAAATTAAAACAGAAAATAGTACGATTTTCAGAAGTGCCGTCTTCCACTTTTATTCCCCCATAGAGATGTGTTCATCTGTCATCACTGTGGGCAGCAGAGATTTGTAATATAAAACCAGTGAAGTCTCCAGACGCTCTGCCATGCAGGTCCATTTAGCAGTTTTAATGTTTTATCTGCTTGTGTGTTCACTGGCTTATACAGCTATTGTGTATACTGATGCTTTCCTGTGCCTTTAAAAGTGAAAGAGAAAGTAAATATAGAGCTGACCACTTCTTTTCAGAGAAGTGTAAGTCAGTATAAAATGAACAGCATCACTTGGCAGCCACTTCACACTGATGTCTGCCTCCGAGATGGCTGAGGTAACACTGCTCTCTTTTCTGCAATCTGTGTTTGATATTGTGCTGCAGTGAGATAACACATATTTACACTTCTTTAATAGCAGGGGAAAGGAACAAAACAAACAAAGGAAGAAAGGTAAGCCATATTCCTTCAGTCTAAGTTCTGGGGATGTTTACTTGCTTATAGAGATCTTTTGAAGACCATTACAGGATGATCGGCTGTAGTTTTGCTGTTACCTAACA
>JAILXH010031344.1:0-16975 GCA_023558415.1 Piaractus mesopotamicus
TCTCTCTCTCTCTCTCTCTCTCTCTCTCCCTCACTCGTTCACTCTACTTCTCTTTCTTCCTCTATCCTTTCTTTCACTCTCTCTTTCTTTGCTCTGCATATCTCCTTCTTTCTCTTTATTTTCTTGCTTTCTCTTTTTTCTGTGCTTGCTCTCTCTCTCTCTCTCTCTCTCACTGCTTTGCATTTCTCCTTCTTTTTTCCTCTCTCTCTCTCTGTCCATCTCTCCTTCTCCTTCTTTTTCAATCTTTTTCCATGCCCTCTCTATTTCTCTTCCTTCTCTCTCTCTCTTTGCAATTGTCCTTTTCCCTCTTACTCTATGCTTCTTTTTCAATCTCCTCTCTCTTTCCTTTCTCTCTTACTTACTATCCTCCTTTTTCCTTTTCACTCTTTTTCTATGCGCCATCTCGTTTTGCATCTCTCATTCTTTCACTCTTTCTCTGTTCTCTCTTTCTTGCAATCTCATAGGATAAAATAGACATGTACAACACTATAGTGTATAACACTATATATAACAGTATACAACAATCTTCTTATATAACAAGATATAAAAATATGAAGACTCTCTCTCTCAGTGTGAAATGTCCACTACAGTACTAGTGCACTATATGAGGCTGTAGTCCATGGGATATTGACCTGACTGAATAGACCTAAACTGAATAAAGCGATATATTATTTCTGTCATTTTTGTGTGAGTTATAGCGTTAAATGTTGTTTGAATGTGACTGTGTTCCACTCTGATGTGTACTGGTCATCCTGTATGTGTGTGTATGTGTTTGTGTGTTGAGTGGAAGATGATCTGATGTGGAAAATATGCACACTTTGACACACTGACACACTGCACTCTGAAGGTCACTGGAAGGATGTGAGACATGAACACACCAAGTATAATGAGTGTGTGTTTACACTCTCTGTAATGAAGTGTAATGAAATCTAGGCCCCTCACGAGTGCTTGATTAAACTGGATTACTCGATTTTAAAAGTCAATTTAAAAATTCTATTTAAAAATAGTTTAGATAAATCGGGAGCGATTAGTTGGCGGCTTGCATGATGATATTGCGTATTTTCTCTCGTACAGTCAGAGTCTGTGTTTATGTCTCTGTACACGTATCATTATGTTTTTGGGTGCAGCACCTTCTTAAATGACAGGGTTATAGAGCTTCCATCAGCATTGTCACCGTCACACCACTGAGAGTAGAGACAGACTATTTAACCATTTTTACTACTCAAATATCTGCATTTTAAAAAAAAAGATTATTCAAATATCCCAAGCACAAAAATATTTTATATTGTCATTACTTTACTGACTAAGCTGATATACGTGTTAAAATAACCCCTCTCATAACCAGAGATGGACTGGGGTGGATTGGAAAGGGGTAGAGAGGGACTGGGGCAGAGTGGAGAGGGGTAGAGAGGGACTGGGGTGGATTGGAGAGGGGTAAATTATGGCTGGGGTGGAATGGAGAAGGTGTAGAGAGGGACTCGGGTGGATTGGAGAGAGGTAGAGAGTGATGGGGTGGAATGGTGAGGGATAAAGTGTGATTAAGGCGGAAGGGAGAGGGGTACAGTGTGACTGGGGTGGAATGGAGATGGGTAGAGAGTGATTGGGGCAGAATGGAGAGGGGGAAAGTATGACTGGGGTGGAATGGAGAGGGGTAGAGTGTGACTGGGGTGAATTGGAGAGGGGTAGAGTATGATTGGGGTGGAATGGAGATGGGTAGAGAGTGATTGGGGCAGAATGGAGAGAGGTAAAGTATGACTGGGGTGGAATGGAGAGGGGTAGAGTATGATTGGGGTGGAATGGAGAGGGGTAGAGAGAGACTGGGCAGGATTAGAGAGATGTAGAGAATGATTAGGGTGGAATGGAGAGGGATAGAGTGTGACTGGGGTAGATTGGAGAGGGATAGAGTGTGATTGGGGCAGAATTGAAAGGGGTAGAGTGTGACTAGGGTGGAATGGAGAGGGGTAGAGTGTGACTGGGGTGGAATGGAGAGGGATAGAGTGTGACTGGGGTGGAATTGAGATGGGTAGAGTGTGACTGGGGTGGTTTAGAGAGGGGTAGAGTGTGACTGGGGTGGATTGGAATGGAGTAGTGTTATTGGGGTGGAATGGAGTGGAGTAGAGTGTGACTGGGGTGGAATAGAATGGAGTAGAGTGTGACTGGGGTGGAATGGAGTGGAGTGGATCGTGATTGGGGTGGAATAGAGTGGAGTACAGTGTTACTGTGTTGGAATGGAGCAGAGTACAGTATTGTTGCAGCACTAGGTAGAGTGTGTATGATAGGATGGAGTGTGTGTACTTGGATCAGGTGTTCCTCAGGTGCTCACATGATACTTGTCAGAAAGGTAAGCAGGCCCTTTACCATAGTTGGACTCAGGTGTTGATGGACCTTCATCTCTATCTCTCTCTCCTGCTTTCTTTCTTTCCTGCTCTGTTTGCTGGGCCAGCATACGCATGATTACTAATAGAGGTGAATGAATGACTGCAGTGAGAGAGGAAAGGAATAGTTATCTGTAACTCAAACCCAGTAGTAGGAGTCATGTGACAGATAGAGATGACATTAGACAAAGCCTTTCTGTCCCCTGGCCTGCAGCGGCTTCCTTGGGTATCGGCTTACTCGTCCTTCCATATCTCCAGCACGCTGCAGCCGCAGCATCTACAACGCCTTCCACACCTAATATGAAGTTCTGTACCCCTAAAACTTCTCATACTACATCTGTGAAGTTCTACACCCTTAACACGTCCCATACAGCATGTGTGAACCATAGCCCTAACGTTTCTTATACTGCAGATATGAAGTTCTATATCTGTAACACTTCTCATACTGCACATATGAAGTCCTGTATCCTTAACACTTCCAAAATGTCATTAAGAAATGGCAAGATCTGGAAGACCAAGGAAACTTTCAATCAAAGCTGTTTTGTATGCTGACCAGAAAGGCAAAGCAAAACCCCCATATGACAGCGAAGGTCCTGCAGAAAGGTATAGCTGACACAGACGTGGTGGTACAGCATTGTACTGTGCAGCATTGCTTACATTAACATGATCTGCATTGAAGAGTCATCAGACAGAAACCTTACCTGTGACCTTTTCAGAGCAACATCTGAAGTATGCAAAACCACATCTAGATAAGCCAGAGGCATTTTGGAAACTGCTGTGGAGCTCTTTGGCCACCATCACCAAAGGTATGGAAGAATAAAAGGAACATTTTGAAAACTGTTAAGTATGGAGTAAATATTTTATGCTTTGGTAGTGTGGCAGCTAGTGGCACAGGACACATGGATGGATGTCACTAAACATCAGCAAATTTTGGAAGCTAGCTGAAGCTGAAAAGAGGCTGGCTTCTACAACTGGACAATGACCCAAAACATACTTCAAAATCCACCATGAAGTACCCCATGCTGGGGATACAAGGCGGCCCAAGAATATCACAGAAACAGAAGCCTTCTGTAAGGAAGAGGGGGTGAAAGTTCCTGAAACAACAATAGAAAGACTCTGACTTTCTATGATTTCTATGACTTTCTAGACTATGCTGGCTGCAAAAAGCTGTTGCAAAGCTGTGATATCTGCCAAAGGGGGTATATTTTATTTGTATTGGTACAACAGGATAAAAGGAAGACACTAGTGGGTGCAGTTAATGACCTGATGAGGCCTACGGCTGAAATGTCTACTCTTGTGACCTCTCCTTGCAATTCTACACCATTCTATTCAACAAATAATACAATTTCCTTTGGTCTCCAACACTTCTTGGACTGCACTGGCTTTACAGAAAGTTGGCAGAAAATCCTGGAAACACCTTTCGCACCATAGCAGCTTTAGGTTTTCCTCTTGGAAGGTTTTTCACGCTGCGTCAGCCGCAACACAAGTTACACATTTGCAGCACTTGAAATACTCTTCACACTACACCCACTACGAATTTTAAATGCTCTTCAGTCTTTTCATTCTGAGCCGGTGACAAGCTGCTCTGCTCATTACACCTGTCACACAGTTTACACTGCAGATTAAAACTCTCTCTGAGGCTCAGCTGCGTGGGTGATTCTGTAGACGTGTAAGGTGAGAGAGCTAATTGAGGTGAAGAGAATTACGTAACACCCTTGAGTCTGAGGGTTGGGGAGTCTCTAGAATGTTCTCTGCAATTCAGAACTCGTTTATTTGGCCTGTGAGTTGTTTTGAATGGTTCCAGAACAGTAAATGTCAATATTAACTAAAACATTACTATTAAAAGTTTGGAATAACTGTTTTTAGTAATATAAAGGGAGAGAAGGTGTGTGTTAAAGCCAAACATAACCGAACCTATGTCGATATCCAGTCCTTTATGAACCCATGTAGAATATATATATCTAATAGGAACCTGTGTAGATAATCAGTTCTTTGAAGCCTAAAGGAAGTCATGTACATCACCAACTCTTATAGACAAAAGGATCCTGCGCAGGTTGTCTTTATAGCCAAAATATCTTTCTTACAGATAGAGTCAGTAGGACTTGCGTAAGTTGAGATTAGATTTTAAGGCCTAAGCTATTTAACAATAAAAAATGAATAACAATAATGATGTAGTATTTTGTCAAAAACTGAGTTGGTTGCCACAGTTTCTCATTAGGCTGAATGAATAACTGGCTCTAAATGTAGGTATTGTGATATAAACTGAGTCTGTTCTACAGGTTTCTCTATTAGCTTGAATAGTTAACTGACTCTAAATGTAGGTATTGTGATATAAACTGAGTCTGTTCTACAGTTTCTCATTAGGCTGAATGAATAACGGGCTCTAAATGTAGAAATTGTGAAATAAACTGAGTCTATTCTACAGTTTCTCATTAGGTTGAATGAATAACTGGCTCTACATGTAGGTATTGTGATATAAACTGAGTCTGTTCTACATTTTCCAATTAGGTTGAATGAATAACTGGCTCTAAATGTAGGTATTGTGATATAAACTAAGTCTGCTCTACAGTTTCCAATTAGGTTGAATGAATAACTGGCTCTAAATGTATGTATTGTGATATAAACTGAGTCTTGTGCCGTAAAAGCCTCTGATTGTGTTTTTGCTGTTGTATGATAGAGCACCTCTCTCTGGAGCTGAGTAGAATATTTGACTGCAGTGCTCGGACTGGCTCTCTGCAGGGCTTGACCTAATTCTGGGAGAATCTCAGAAAACCACACATGACAGATTGGTGCGATGGCATGAGTTTTTTTCCTGCGCTCTATAAAACGATGTCGGCTATGGAACATTCTCCAGAGGCCTTTTACTCCAGGCCTGTCAATAGCATGTGGCCACTATTATCGATTCTCCAGCAGCAGCACGATTCAGAGCCGGCGGCCCGGAGACAGGCCAGGCTGCAGTGTGAGCTGCTGTTTGGTTTGATGAAGTGATGTGTGCAGAGGTTGAAATAGATTCCATTTACACAGCAGGTCCCTATCCCATGCTGAAAGGCAAACAGATGTGGTCCCATTCAGACATGTAAATAATCTGATGATGCAAAGGTAGCTATTCCTTAAAATGTTTGATGATGTAGAGAATGGAAAATGTATTATCTTTAAATATCAACATTAAATATTTTTTAGTTTACCTTTAGTGGATAGATCATTTATGTGAAATGCTGCAAAAATATATACAAAAGTATTTATGGCAAACCAGTCCCAGCCCATTATCCCTCCTCCACCAAACTTTACTGTTGGTGCTATGCATTCCAGTGGGTGGTGTTCTCCTGGCATCCACCAAACCCAGATTCATCCATCAGACTGTCAGATAGTGAAGTGAATCCTCATCCCACTCTGTGAGTTTGTGTGGTCTGCCGCTTCGTGGCTTTGCTGTTGTTGCTCCTAGATGCATCCATTTTGCAAAAATAGTACTTACAGTTGGCTGGGGCAGACCTAGTGGGGCAGAAATTTCACGAACTGACTTGTGGCAAAGGTGGCTTTTTTGTGCCCTGTTTAAAGTCACTGAGCTCTTCACTGCCAGTGCCTGTGTTTGTCTATGGAGATTGATTTTCAACACTTGTTAGCAATGAGTGTGGCTAAAACACCTGAAATCAAAAATTAGATTAATTACTTTTGGCCATATGGAGTATATTTTACTCTGAAAAACTCATTTTTGTCACAATGTCCAGTGCATCCAGTAGAAATTAGATGGAAATGCAAAACTTTAGAGGGTGAAGGCTGGCACAAGCTTCCTCTGAGACACATGAAGCTCCACCACATCTTTACAAAAGGCCGCTAACGCAAGGTCATTGGAGTTCATCACGCTTGGAAGAGAGCGCTAACTGCTAATCCTGTTACGTTAGCTAACAGACACCCGCATCGGCTAGCATCACGCTGAGTGATGGGGAGAAGGAGGAACATCCTACCCAAACAAAGAGAGAGAGAGAGAGAGAGAGGACAGTTAAACTCTATTTGACTCGCAGACACGGATGGCTGTGGCATCACTGGGCATCGAACTCACAACCTTCTGATAACAGGTCCAACTCTTAGACGGTTGATATCATATCTGTAGCATCTCATTATAGTTTAAAGTGTTGTTCTTGCATCGTGAGCAATTGTTTCATGTACATGATGTCATGAGTGGAGTATGTTGTTAACTGTGGTGATTAGAAAAAACCCAAAATGCCCAACATTAATCAGATCTCTGTAAATTCTGTCCATTTTTTCACTCCTATCAAAAAAGCCGAATGAAAGAAAATGGGTACATAATTTGCAGCATTACAGTTCTGTGCAAAAATGCCGGAAAAAATATAAGACACCAGCCTTTATTTATTATTAGGTTGTTCATTTTTCATTTTCAATAAACTTGCCACCCCAGAGTCCAGACCTCAACATCATAGATTAGAATGGAATTTGAACTTTTGGCAGAAAAATGTTCATTTTGTTGCTTGCAAGTGAGTGAAAACCATGAGGTCTGTTTTATTTTAAAGAACTTTTTACTCTTGCAGGGGTCAAGAGTTTTGGCAGCACTCTCTCTCTCTTCCTCTCTCTCTTACACTCACATTTTCATCAAATGACTTCACCTGTGACATTATAATAAGACTCTGGCTTTGTGCTGTAACTCAGTGTTCCCGTCATTAGCCCCCGCTGCTACTGTGGTCAAACAAAGACACTGCCTGACCCAAAAAACAGCTAAAGGTCACTGTCTGACCTATCAAATCTGTAAATGACTACACTTTGAATGGGCCTTGCAGGAAAGTAAACTGATCCCGGAGATAATGTGCGTGTGTTTGTATGGGTGTGCGTGTGCCTTGTGTTCAGGTTAAGTCTATATAGTTTTCCAGAATACTTGCGTTTCTGTGTACTGACTTCTGTGCCTAAAAAGCTGGGTGTGGACAGTCTGCCTGCGTTAATGTGTTTTTATTGCGTTGTCTGAACTTTATTCATGCGGTCATGAGCTGATGTCTGTGATAACGCGCCTGTGTGTTTTCCATATTTGTTAGGATATGCCACACAAATTAGCTCCAACTGGAACCTTTATCTTAAGCTTCCTTCATGTGCTATTGGAATTATATTAAATATAAAAAAAAAAACAACTAAAAGTTGCACTTAAACATCCCTACAGTCCATAAGCTATAAGTGAAATTTCAGAAACAGATCTGATTGCCAAGTTATTGACAGTCCTGACCTTTAGCCTTTCATGATGGTGGAGGAAAAGATTGTTTCAGCGTTCAATGGTAGATAAATATTCGTTTTTCTAAATGTCATTCTTAGTCATTGGTTAGGTTATAGACATTTGCTAACATCTGTTTGTATTATGCACAATTTTACAAAATAGATCAAGCTAACTAGCAAGCTAGCAAACAAAATGTTAGTCTAGCTATCTAGCAACCAAAATAGATCAGGCTATAGCTAACTAGCTCTCTAGCAAAAATAGATCAGACTGGCTAACTAGCTAGCAACCAAAATAGATCAGGCTCGCTAACTAGCTCTCTAGCAAAAATAGATCAGACTGGCTAACTAGCTAATGTTTCTGATGAATCACTTGAATAAAGACTTTGTGATTATAGTTTTTTTAGTGGGAACATCTGATGAGACTTTAGCTTTTATAAATACCAAAATGACTTCTGGATTTTGGTACATTTTGACTGTGAGCTGCAGTCAGTCAGTCTGAGCCAGAGTCAGACTTAGCATTATTAGCAACATTTATGCTAGCTTTGCTTTTTACTTGTGTATAACTGTGGAAGCCCATTTCCGCCACTGGAAAAAAATATAGCCATGTAGTGAGTCATAGTAATGAGAAACTTTTCCATAATTCTGACGTATCTCATAATAATGAGATTCTGTCTTTGAACTAGCATCTCATAATTATGACTGAAGATCTCAAAATTAGCTTAGCATCTCATAATGATGACTTACTGTCTCATGATTATGCCTTAGTGTCTCATGATAATGTGATTCAACCTCATTATTATGACTTGAGACTTAGTACTTATGACTTAGCATCTCATAATTATGACTTAATATCTCATAATAATGAGATTAAATCTCATAATTATGACTTATAATAAAGGCTTGCCATCTCATAATTGACGTACGTTTGCATAATTATTACTTAGTATCTTATTGTGGTGACTTACTGTTTCATACTTATGACTTACTTTCTCATAAATGTGAAAAGTGTCTCAAAAAAAGTTTCACATTGTGAAGACTTAATATGTCATAATAATGACTTACTTTCTCATAAATATGAGAACATTTTCTCATTATTACGAGAAAGTAATTATTATGAGATGAAAAGTCAGAATTGTGAGAAACTCATATTGGTTATTATACTGACAGTAAGTCATAATTATGAGATATTTCCTAATTATGGACAACTTCCTCATTATGACTTCTTAAGTGGCTGTATATTTGTCTCCAGTGGTGGATGCTTCCATATATAACAGTTAAAGAGTAAAAGACTGATTTATTCGACTGTAGTTACATTACATTTCTCTCTAGTCCTGCTATCTCGACCTCTGCGCCACTTCTGATTGACTGCTGCCAGAAGCTGTTAAGCTTTGCCAGGTTACTTAAAAAAAAAAGCTGCCTCGTTTAACATATTAATTTTCTTAATTAATAACAACTCTATTCTTAGTCTAAAATCGTTGCGGCTTCCCAGCAGACTGCGCGTCCCAGATTTGTTAGATTTATTCATGTTCTCTGTGGTTAAACCTGCCTTTCGACACTTGGTGGATGTGGTGGAAGGAGAGTTCTGCAGGGTCATGCTGAAATGAAGAATGTGCATAATGTCAGATTTAAAGAAAGATGCATGATTTAAACCACTGACTGTCCACTGCAGTCATATGTTAAATATTATATAGTAATTGTAGCTGGTGTGATCATAAGAACCCATAAGAAGGGAGTTTTGATTCCTTTGAAGGTGCTTCGTGACTGTTTATAAATGACTGGCAGTTGAATGATGAGCTGTAGATGTTTGGTTCTCAGATGAATAGATACCAAAATCGTCCTCATTGCCTGACTATTCGAGTAATTGTTAGCTTGCATTAGCTGAATTAGCTAAATAACAGACATTTGCAAGTGAAAACATAAACTAAAGCTTTAGATTTATTTAAAGGTTGTTGTGCTTATTGTGTCTAAAATGACAAAAATGGAATCAGTAAAAGCGCAAAGTCGTCGTTTTGGGAGAATGGCTGTTGTAGAAAGTACTGAACAAATCAAACTGGATTATCTCAATTATTTGAAATATGAAAAAGTAATTATTAATTATTCTGTGCCTTTGTGCAGCATAGTGAGAACGAAATAATGAGCAAACATTCTCTGACTGGACTAGAATCTTTCCGTTTGCCGTTTGGAAGAATTTCGGAAGAATGTCCACAGCTGTGCTCTGGATTCTGTGTGTGTTTCTCAGAACAGCACCTGTTCACGCAAGACCAACATGGACGGTCAGGAATTCCCAGCTGTTGGATAAACCTCCCTTAACTCCAGTTAAAAGCACAAACTGCATGTTTAGAATTGCAAGTCCATATAAACTGATCAATGCTGACCTTTTACACTTCACATACAATACTGTTCAAAAGTTTGGCAAGTTTTCGGTAACTTATAAAACCAATTGTTATTGCAGATAAAAGTATAAAATACTTTAGTATACTAATATTATAGTCCTGTACAACTTTATACATTTCAAATAACGAATGGAAAGCGAGGAAGTGGTGAAGAACATAAACATACGTTTTTGATGTTTAGTTTATGAAATTCAAATGTAGGGCTGAATGATTTGGGGAAAGTATCTAATTGCGATTTTTTTGTGGTTGTGATGTCACAACACACGGAGGTTTGGTGGCCTCTGATTGGTCTAACTCATCTACAGGCAGTTCTCAAGCTCTGTGTTATTAGGTTAAATTTCCCCACTTAAAACAGCATTTTTGATAATTCAGGCTATAATTCTTATAAAATTGCACTCTCTTAAATTGAGATGTCAATACAAAAATTGTTAGTCTTTCAGCCCTATTCACATGTACATTGTTGAAATTATTGTATTTGGATCATCCTACCGAATATGGTTCAAAGCTATACTTGGACTTCAGACTAAAGTCTTTTTGGTTTAAGTGACTCTATACCTGAATTGTTTATTTGTAAAACAAATGATTGAGCATTCCATTTTGTCATAACTCTACCCAGACTTTACCAAATGTTTCAGTAGTGACTGTTTCAGTGGTGACAATTTTAGCTCATTTTGAGCTCAAAAACACAGCCAGTACATGACCAGCAAACACAGCTTTGAACAGCTGTTCACACGTAAAATCATCATATTTTTCATTAAAACACTAAAAAGTACTGCACTGCAGAAAATATGACAGTTTTTAATGTTCCACACTCATTTTCAGACTTTGGGACACAGTTACTTCAGAACAATGGGATAACTGCTCACCATGTGTGCTCTAAAATGCAGGGGTGCGGCTAAAATAAGGCTCCGCCTACAGACTAAAACTTTTTGGGAGTGACATGAAAACGTGGGATAGCATTTTTATTTAAGAATTAAACTCATGATAAATCTAAATCTTTCAGCTTCACTTTAAAAGATTTTAAAAATTGAAACATTTAAGTAATAATGTAA
This sequence comes from Piaractus mesopotamicus, assembly GCA_023558415.1. Taxonomy (NCBI): domain Eukaryota; kingdom Metazoa; phylum Chordata; class Actinopteri; order Characiformes; family Serrasalmidae; genus Piaractus; species Piaractus mesopotamicus. Next base: position 11,032 of record JAILXH010031344.1, read on the forward strand.
GTATTATTTTCACAAGTGTAAATTAAGGGGTTAGGGTTCGGGATAGACAACTCACAATAGACAGTAGCCTATGAATGATGATTTTGTATATAATTAGTTTATTAATGTCTCTATTAATGCCTTGGGTTTGAATAGATCATAATGTAATCCTTGTAAATATTTAATCTATAAATACTTTAGCGTTTTTTACAGTGGAACTGCAATTTGAACAAATTCAGTAGAATGCATATAAAATAACAAATAGTACGAAAATGACTGATTCCAAACGTTTGAATTGTAGTGCATGTCAAAAAATGACCATTGATCAAATCTGTTCAGAGTGGATGAGCTTGTTTAGCCAATTATCCTTGAGATTTATAGTTCCTACAACGTTAGCTAAGGTAACAGATGATGTCTGTTTGTCTTTATAAGCTTAAGCCTTTCTTGGAGTAAATTACAAGCCGTGTCACGTACCTTTGATTTCTGTGGTGTTGTTCTGGACTTAAATCTTTGCCGTAACAGCTACAAGTCAGTAATGTGGTGCTTAGAGAAACAGAGCAGTGCTGGAAGTCCAAACACTAAACGGCTCTAAACTCTAACTCAGCTCAGCCTGTGGCCCAGTAGTCTGAAAGGTGTTGTGTTGTGATTGTCCTGTAAAGGTTCCCAGGTGTGTAAGAGCAGCTTGCTACATGTCACAGCATGCAAACACACACACACACGCTCCTACACCTGTGCTGTTACATAACCATGACTCAGGCCAAAGAGGGATGCACCACACAGGTGTTTCCTTTAACCTTTATCTTGTATTCGCTGACGCAGTGCAGCTGTTTGTGTACATTGTAATTAAGATGGATGCATTTGGAGGTGTAGATTATACACTTACATTTCCTCACCACTGAGGAGTGAAGGTAAATTATGATTTCTGACCAAGTGACCAGTGGGGAACCTGAGCGAGCTCTCCCATTGGTTGTGAGTTCAGGAGCTGGACAGAAGGACTTTCACATTAGATTGACTACCAACATTAATAGGACGTGACAGGAATCAACCAATCATGCATTTGCATTAACAACGGGACCCATTTCAAGCAAAGAACATCGCTCTAGTCCTTCTGGAAGTGCTAGATACGTCACTGACTGTGAATACGAGCTGCAGTCTAAGCAGTATTCAGTTGTTAGAAAAGGAAAACGGCTCTGTGGCAGGACTCCTCACTGTAAAACCGCTAAAATATGTGCTAATGTCTGTTACAAGCTTCAAATGTCCCATGTGTAACATAGAAAGGCCAGAAATGTTCATGTGAATTGTTTTTAGCTTAGTGCTAACATACTACTAAAGTCCCATAGGAACGCTGGCAGAAAGTAGCATTATCATAGAGGTGTTTTCCTGGACATTTATGGCCAGAACTGAAGTCCTACCACTAGTAGTCATGGTTTGTGACTGCTAATCATCAACATAACAGCTTACAGTGAAGGCTTATTTGTCACAAAAGCTGTGTTCATGTTTTCTGAATCTCAGTTTTTGTTATGTGTACAGCAGTGGTTCTCAAGCCAGTCATCAGGGACCCCCAAGCGAGCACAAATATGGACCATCTGGGGGTCCCCGAGGACCAGTTTGAGAACCACAGACAATGTCTGTATATTGCGCCTCTCTTGGGTGGGAGACAACAGAATCTATGGAGAGGAACTCGTGCCAAATTGAAAATCAATCACTACAGTGGAAAAATGTGAAATGCAATGCACACATGATGGTACTGTTCTATAGTGACATGCAAAACCTCTATTACATTGTTTTCATGTCGCTTGACCTCTTTACTGAAAACAGAGCATGAGTATTTGCATTTTATAAATGAAATGCTAAATTGGTGTCAGAATTGGGTGCACTCTGTGGTTTAATTTCTGCTTAGTGTTTACTGGGAATAAATGGCATTTGGTGAAGTTACTCAGTGAGCCTGATGACCATGAATGCCGTGTTATTTCTTGTTATTTCTGACTTTGTCAGATATTGGATGTCAGTTCGCCTGGATGGAACTGTGCAGGCGGGAGCGGGACAAAACATTTCGGTTTGTAGCGGGATGAAATATTTAAATCTTGATGAAACATGGACTAAAGTACGGACTAAATTCAGGCTTGGAGGTGGACATGGAGAGATAATGCTGCATAGTGAACGACTAAGCCTTTCAAGCAGCCCGGAAAGGGTTTAAGGAGCCATTTTATGTCCATTTTATTGATGTATTGTTTTACCATCTTGGCTGTAAATGTGTCTCAGTATGTGCTGATGTACTTGAATAGGCTAAGAATAATGATATAAACGAAAATACAGACTTATTTTCTCGCATCTATGGCAATAAAATGTCTCTCAACGTTTGACTTTTTATGTGGCTGAAATCAGCTTGTCATTCGACAGCTTCTTGTTTGAATTTTACCCAGTTCCACCTTAAATGGTGCAGCAGTTACACTCTGGGGCCTTGGGCACCATTTAAGGTGGAACTGGGAAAAATTCAGGAAAATTCGAATAAGAAGTTAGAGAATGAGAAACTTCAGCCTTGTGACCTTTTTAGTGTTTGTCAGTTTCTCATTGCAGATCAAACATATCAGGAAACCAACTGGAGTGATTACAAATACAAATAAGTCCATTTGTCTCCAAATTATCAATGTTTGTCTTAAATCTTTCTCTTTGCTGTTTCTTTAGCTACTAGCTAGGCGAGAGTGTTATCTATGTTGCTATGGTGACCAGCAGTCTGCATGCTGATCTTCAGGGTTAATTAGCAGGGTGAATTAGCAGTTCTACATGAACTCCAGCGTTTAAGACCATTTATTGTTAAAACTGTGTTGAACGACCAGCAGAGCTTTATTTTACTGCAAAGAAGGATTATTTTATTTCTACCTAAAAATCTAATTCTGCTGTGGAGCCGCAACAGGGCAGTAAGAGAGGCGCATGCGGCTCCGGAGCTGCATATTGCAGACCCCTGGTTTAAGGGTTTAATAACAAAGCTCCTTCAGGCTGTTCAGGCACACATCCATTTTCCCTCAGGAGTATATATCTGCTCAGGCTTTCATCTAGAAGATATCAGATACAAACAGGCCTCCACTCTGACCAGCCAGAACATTTACCACCGCATCAGACCTGGACATCACATGACCAACCAACCCTGCGCTCACACTCCATATATCACTCATTCATCTGAGGTCCTGTCATCAGAGACAGAAAGAGAGAGAGAGAGAGGAGAGAGAGAGAGTGATGGGAACAGACAGGGAGGCAAAGGGAACAGAAAGAGAAAGAGATGTAGAGAGAGAGAGAGAGAAGGAGAGGTAGTGAGAGAGGAGAAAGATGGAGCGGTAGAGAAAGAACAAGGAGAGAGAAAGCAGAAAGAAAGATCAGAGAGAATGATGTAGAGAGAGAACAAGGAGAAGTGAAGAGAAAGGGAAAGGCAGAGAGAGAACAGAAAGAGACAAAACAGAGAAATACAGAGAGATGTAGAGAGAGAGAACAAGGAAAGGTAGTAAGAGGATAAAGAGAGAAGGAAAGGTAGAGAGAACAGAGAAAGAGTTGTAGAGAGAGACAGAGAGAGAACAAGGAGAGGTAGAGAGAGAGGGTTTATGGCAGGTTACTGAAGGGTATGTGTGTGTGTGTGTGTGTAAGTGGAGATGTGTGTTAATCTCTTATTCATGGCTGTGTGTGTTTGAGTGCATTTCCTGAGACCTGTATTCCCTTACACACACACACACACATACACACCACAAACACGCACTCCAACCAACACACACGTGCCTCTGTCTGTATGTGTGGATGTGGGTGTGTGTGTGGGCGTGGGTGTGTTTGCAGCAGCAGTTCACATGCAGCAGGAGTGTGAAAGAGCGAGAGAATGAGTGAGACAGTGTGTCTGTATGAGAGTGATAGACAAATGAATCAGTTCCAGGAGCTTAATTGAATGATGTGTGTGGGCAACAAGACAGCAAAATAATGAAACATTATGAATGCTGCAGTCACTGGCAGTGATGTGTTGTTTACAAACAAGTTGTCTCTTTTAGATGAACCTTTAAGGTGAACACTTTAAAAATTTCATAACATTATTTTATTTTTTTTGTAAATTAAGACAATTAAAATGCACAAACCTTATGATGCTGTAGCTGAAAATCACAGGACGCGCTCATGTAAGTGCATTAGGCTGGTACAGTACACTCATTTAACTGCTTTAGGCTAGTAGGATATACTTATTTAACTGCTTTAGGCTACTAGAGTACACTCATTTAACTGCTTCAGGCAAGTAGAGTATGTTTATTTAGTTGCTTTAGGCTAGTACAGTATACAGTACACTAACTGAACTGCTTTAGGCTAGTAAAGTATGCTAATTAAACTGCTTTATGGCTAGTAAAGTACGCTAATTGAACTGTTTTAGGCTAGTAAAGTATGCTAATTAAACTGCTTTATGGCTAGTAAAGTACGCTAATTGAACTGTTTTAGGCTAGTAAAGTACGCTAATTGAACTGCTTTATGGCTAGTAAAGTACGCTAATTGAACTGCTTTATGGCTAGTAAAGTACGCTAATTGAACTGCTTTAGGCTAGTAAAGTACGCTAATTGAACTGCTTTAGGCTAGTAAAGTACGCTAATTGAACTGCTTAATGGCTGGTATGGCTCTAATAGCCTAACTGCTTTAAGCTAGTACAGAACATTCATTTAAGACAGAGGACAGACATGGCTCATGGTGGGAGGTACCGTCAGGTATTTAATTTCATTCTCCAAAAATGTTGTAAACTGCAGAGGTCCTGTTTTGAATTTGAAGATAAATTACCAAGTCGAAATTCATTTTAGCTCTTAGCATTGTCTCCCAGTCACCAAAAAACTATTGATGTCAGTTAGCAGAATGTGTTGTTATATTACCGTGAGGTCGATTCGAGCAGGATTAGCGCTACTGAAGGAGCTCACTGCAGTGTAACGAAAATAGTTTATGCTGTCAAAAGTTGTACATTTGTTGACGCTGAAACAAGTTGACACCAACGTTACAACAAAACAAGTGCCTTAACACACCACAGACACAACCAAGAAGTCTGAATGACTGCGGCTAAGCTAACCAGGATAGCTTAAGTTACAAAAGATATTTCTCTGCTCTTACGCTTATCTCAGCAAGTCTGAATGTTTCCGCATCATTCACTGAGTAGAAATGGGAGTTTGTAGAGTAATATAGAGGTTATAAAATCTCATTTTATAAGCATTTATTCACAGGAATGTTTTTAAAAGGAGAATTTTGGTATTATTAAGTTGTTAAAGGCCCAGCAGAGAACTCAAGGTGTTATATTAGCAGGCAGTATGTGATTATCTTCATACTTCTGCTTCAGTCTAGTATTTAGTGGGCACTGAAAAAGTATAAAATGACATTAGTGTTTTTTCTGCACCACAATTTAGGAATTACACTTTATTTGATGAGATCTTAGACGTCACAGATAACACTGACTCTAGCGAATCATAAGCTATCTTATTGCATATTAATGAGCTGTGAAATTAACTGACTTTTCCATACTTAGCTGCTATGAGATGGCACTCATTTGCAAATGCAGTTGTTGGATGCGAGAGGGAGAATGGTCAGTCTACATGTTGGGGTTACAGATGTGCAGTCAACAGTACGAGGCTGAAGTTGGTTTCCCGTTCGCCTGCTTCTTGTTTGAGTTTTCCCATTCCATCTTAAATGGTGCAGCAGTTACATTCTTACGAGTAAGAAGCTGACTTCAGCTTCGCGTTAGCAATACCATTAAAATGCAAAACCTTCGATTAGCTGGCTAACAAACTACTGAGAAGCTTCTGTACAAAACATTCCGTTTAATGTTGATTTTAGTGAAAAAATTAGGTAACTTAAATGCATAAAATTGTTTCTGGAAATAGCAGCTGGGATGGGCTCCAGCGCCCCACCGCGACCCAGAGGGATAAGCAGTTTAGATGTGTGTGTGTGTGTGTGTGTGTGTGTGTGTGTGTGT